>LR751470.1:13621-168020 GCA_902729485.2 Mus minutoides
AGAAAAAGAGAAAGAGAGAAAGAGAGAGAGAGAGAGAGAGAGAGAGAGAGAGAGAGAGAGAGAGAGAGAAAGGAAGAAAGAAAGAAAGAAAGAAAGAAAGAAAGAAAGAAAGAAAGAAAGAAGGGAAAGAGGGAGGAAGGAAGGAAGGAAGGAAGGAAGGAAGGAAGGAAGGAAGGAAGGAAGGAAGGAAGGAAAGAAACTGGCTGAGTACCCCAGGAGAAGCCGGCCAGTAAGCAGCCCACCTCTGTAGCTTCAGTTCCTGTTGTGACTTCCCTTGGTTATGGACTATGATGTGGAAATGTGAGCTGAAATTAATTCTTTCCTCCCCATGTTGCTTTTGGTCATGGTGTTTATCATAGCAATGGAAACCCTAACTAAGACAGGCAGGCACTACCAGGTCTAGCTCATGCTAAAAAATTTTAAAGAGAAAAAAAATAATCTTTTTTATATAGTTTTATTTACTTCAAATAAAAATAAATAGATGTGCTCCATTAATTTACAAATATTATAATTAAGGGAGAATTTCCTGACAAACTCCCTTCTGTCCAAGTGGCCTCTCCCTGACCCAGAATACCTTCCCAGGTGCCACAAAGTGCTTCTTTGAAGGTCTTTATGAAGTGCCTTCCTTGTTTTTCTTTTATTTAATAATGTTTATCTTCTACTTGTGTCCTTTATTTGCAGTAGCCTCAAATATATTAAAGATTCAGGCACACTAAATATAGCTGATGGTCAGTTCTGCCATCTCTCTTCCGATATGGTGTTTTTCTATGCTTAAAAGTCCATTCCTCAGTCCCTAGGGGACATGGGGACAAGATGGATACTGGGTGTGATTTATTTCTTGTTTTTTCCATGGATAAAAATAGGTGAGCCCAAGCCCAGATGGCCTCCATCCTTAGCAGGCAGCCCAGGCAGAGGTTCAGGTGACCACATGGTTGAAAGATCTTGGATGCAGGTTCAAGGAAGTAGTGAGATGAATTGTTGGGGGGGTAAGGAGCTTATTTTAAGGATTACTTATGCTATGGACAAACTGACAGATAACAGCATGGTGGGGACTCTGAGGAGAGTTTAGTCCCTCACACCAGAGACAGACATACAACGATGGTGTCTCTGAAGGGAGTGAACCAGACCGTCATAGAGAAGCTAGGAATCTCTTCTTACATCTTTCTGCAGATGAAGTAATTGTCACAGTCTATCATCAGGCTGACACACAGGACACAGGGAAGAAGGTTGGAGGGAGGGTGGCCACTAATATCTCCTTTGACTTAAACTCTCTTCCCCAAGTGTGTGCTCCTGGTAACTGGAAGTACCTTAGTTAGAGATTCACAATGTCTCAGTAGCCTTGGATATCTGTAGGACAGGAAGGGCTGCTGAGATACTGTGGCTAGAACAGCAGCTACATTGTAGCATTGGAGTCTTGTAGCCCTAGGTAGAACCCACCGGGCTCTAGGAGGATCATGTTCTCCTCTGAGACTTTGTACCTATTAGTGTAACAAATCACACTCACATTCATTGGCTTAATATAATTATCATTTATTAGTGCTCCTAACTGGAGACATTTGCTGGACCATTTCTAATCTCGGGGCCAGGTTTAGCTTCTTGGCTGACCTTTCTTGGGGGTTCGTGGTTACCTGGCAGATCAGCTGGAATCTAACTGTTGTCTGAAGTGAAGGACTGGCTGAGCTGCGTAGTTGGCATGGCTCAGGGAGCTAGCTCTTGCTCACATGGTCTTGGCAGGGCTCCAAAGAGCAAATAGAAGCCCAGAGGCCTCCTGGATAGGGGCTTGGAACAGCCATAACATCACTTCAGCTGCATTCTGGTGGTTGGATCCAGTCACAAATCCTGCTCAGATTCAAAGTGGGAAAAATCAAGTTGACCTCATGATGGGAGCAGCCCAAAAGTCAAGCCATAGAGAAGTAAGGTTACGAGCCATAGAGAAGTAAGGATATAAGGAAGGATAGAAAATTGAAGCCACTTTTACAAACCATCTGCCCCTGCTCCTGAGAATTAGATGTGTTTTCCAAAGGACGCTGTTTTTCAAAGGACAACTTATTCCCCAAGTGACATCTGACAAATTTAATTATCACAGATAAGATGGTTCTACAGGTGGCTAGCTGATAGTATTGTGTTTTATAAAAAATAAAGAGGAGGAGGGAATATGTTTGGTGGATGTGTAGTCAGGTGTGGGGGAAGAGTGTGCCTCCACAGGCCCATGCTGAGGCATCCCTTCCCCCTAAGGGACCAGCCACATGATGGTACGGTATAGAATAGAGTTTATTCAGGGCATCGGGAGGGGAGTTGAGAGGGTAGTAGAGATAGAGAAAGGGAGAGAGAGAGAGAGAGAGAGAGAGAGAGAGAGAGAGAGAGAGAGAGAGGAGAGGAGTAGAGACTGGTCATGAGCATGTGGAGAGAGGGGGGAGGATAATGGGGAGGGCTAAGGAGCAAGAGGACAGAGAAAAAGCAAGAAGGCAAGAGGGAGAGGAAGGGACAAGTAGCCCCTTTTATAGTGAATCAGGCACACCTAGCTATTGCCAAGTAGCCATGGGGTGGAGCCTAGATGAAATGTCAATAGGTAGGAGCAGAGCTGTCTGCTAGGGATGCAGGGAGAGTTGGGGAGAGCTATTGGAAGGAGGGCTGTTATTTTCCCATCAGGTCCTCCAGCAGGAGAGTGGAGTGTCACATGACCAGCTTCTTCTCTAGCAACTGGTCCAAGAGAGTGAAAGCCAGGCAGAAGCTGGCCTTGGATGCCCATCTCAGAGGCTAGACTGCAGTTTTTTACCTGCATCTGTTCTCCACCCTTCTCGGAGGAGCATCAAACAGTTCCCGGGATTATTTAAATCCACTGTACTATAAAAGCAGACAGTCACTTACAAATTAAGCACCATGGTATAAAGCACAGCCGTAGCTATTATTAGTCATTAGCCACAGAATCTCAGTCCCTCATCACATTCAGCAACTGATGGCCTGAGGCCACAGGCCACCACCAAGGCCTCCTTGGACTTAGATGTGCCCACAGAGCATTCTGGGGGGCTGCAGAGGCTCCCGTACATTCATGCCTTCACATCTTCCGCTCTGAAGTATTGTAGCGAGTACCCCAAAAGGCTGTGCTTGGAGCACCTTGGCCTTTCCTTCTGACACAGAGGAAGTGGGTCTCAGTGCTGCAGCAGCCCGGCTGCTCCAGGGGCTGTTCCTACCTATCTCTGCTGCATACCTGCATAGGCCTCAGAACACAGTGAGGTTTTTGCACCTGCTTTAGGTCTTTTGTTCCGAACAATAGAAGAGCCAATCTCCCCTCCCACTGAGTGAACAGAGAAATTGTTGTTCTTCAAAGTGAAAGTCTGAGGTCTGTTTGCCCCCCACTCCCACCCCATGTTTCCTGTTGGACCTCTGAGCTTTCTTATGATGTGTCCTGTTTTGGCTCCACGTTCAGACAAGTCTGTCCCCTTAGGGTACCGAGATCGTGGCCAGGTCACCATGAAGAAGTGCTTTGATTTCACAAAGTTCTAGTAGAAGGAAGCTTCAGAGTCTCACTGGGATGATTGACATAATAAACCTGGTCATGTGGTCCTGGGTTAGCAGGCTGCGAATGAGATCGAGCGAGAGTCCCTCCCTTATGCTGGTGGTCGGGGTGTCTGCCGCAGCATCATTTTCCCATTTACCAGGGAAGAAATTAGACCTCAGAGCTGGTGACACAGCTATGTCTCACAGCCAGTAGCAGCTGAGCTCTTCCCTTTTGCAGCTCCTGCTCTGCGTGTTGGTAAAGGAAGACTTTGTTTCCATCCATCCTGCACCTCAGTGCTGTACCATGTCAGTGCCTGCCCAGCCCTGCCCTACCTTATCATCAGCTTTGAAAGTGATAGGAAAGGAGCAAGGGCCGCCAGGGACAGGAGAGACAAGGTCTGCCTCTCTGCTAAGACAGAAGCCCTGTGTGGAGCTCTGGTCTGCAGACATGGGAGCTGGGGCAATCTGAAAGTTTGCATGGCCTCTCCTCATCTTGTGCTGCCTGTGCATGAGGTTTAAACACTGAGTGCTTTCACGGGGTCAGTATGGAGAGGAGGTGAATGTCTTCTGCTGAGCACACGTTGGGGAGGAGCTCCCCTAAGGCCCCACCCTTATCAGAGGACCTGTTGGCAGCTGATGGATGCTGAGAGAGGGACAGTCACTCTCCTTTGTGGCTGCTAGTAGGTTTCTTATGGATGGCCACAGCCTACACACATGTGAGCAGCATTAAATAATAGCAAAAACAGTACAAATAAAGGCATGGAGCTGGGGGTTTGGGGGGGTGCAGTGAGGGGCAGTAGAGGGAGCCGGATGAGGGGACAGGTATGAACAATACATATTATATAAGGGCGTGGAGCTTAGAATAACAATATTAGTTTGTTGCTGTTGTTTTGTTTTAGTTATCTGCTGACCTGGGCGGAGGCCTCCTTCCCTGGAGGCCCTCATCTAGGTTTCAGATGGAGGAACTGCCTTCTGCCTCCAAAGGCAACAGAAGGCAATGGATGGAGCCACACGGGGAGGAGGAACTCGAAGAGACAAAACCAAAACCCTCTCCTCATATAAACAGGCCTTCAGAGATGGGGGAGCAGAGACCTTATGATGCTTTCATAAGTGGAGTGGGTGATGCTTTCAGCCCTTATTCATGAAGCCATGGCAGGGGAAGAGGTTAGACCTTATGCCAAGGAAAGCTCTCACTGGTTTTTCCAAAAGGCCTGTAGAGCTTTTCTGATGAAGGAGCTGACAGTTGGGACCCAGAAGTGGACAGATACATCAGTTCATAGCTATGGGTCTCCTGCCAACTGTACAGACCTTGGTCTCTCCACACACGGTCACACCACAGTTCCCTCTGGGCTAACAATGAATCAGGCAGATGGGACACTACCGACCTGGTCCTTCACCTAGACGGGGGTGTGTTCCATGGATTCACACGTACTTGAAAGTGTCTGGCAGGTGGCACTCTGAGCCTCCACAGAGCCAGGGTGGAAGGAGGATGCACAGTGGTGCCCTGGGCAGCATAGTCACTGCCAAGACGGTCTCGGAAGACAGCCCTGGCCAGAACACACACAGGGTATGGAGCCAAGCTAGGCTGGACTGGAATCTTGGTTTCAGGCAATTAATCGTCATTGTGGCAAGCTGCCCCGTTTCTTGATTTCTCCTTTTCTTTATCTGGGCAGTAGAGATCATGAGATTTACCTCACAGCCTCCAGATTAAATAAAAACAGGCTTTAAGAAGCTACAAGTTGGATATCCCTTACCCAACATTCTTAGAGCTGTTTCAGATGTCAGACGCTTTAGACTCAGCATGCTCAACTTGAACCTGCAATATCTGTCCATCCCCTCCTCCTCTGGTCTCCTCCACATGTCTTACTGCAGAGCATGTAAAGTCTACTTTCCAGCCTCTGGTTTTTATGAGGAGGCTGGAAGCAACCTGGGGAAACGTTGAGTGCTGGTGGCCCAGGAGGGATTTTACCCACCAGAGGTAGGTAGTCCTCCAGACTTTCCCAAAACCTCTACTCTGAACTATAAAGGGGCACTTAGGCATCCAGTAGATCAGCAGATAAAGGCCCACTCTTGTCTGTGATTTTCCTCAGAGGTCCAGCCTGGGAAGATACTTCCCATCCAAGGACAGGAAGCCTCACAACTATCTCTCAGCGTCTGATAGATGTAGACTTGCTAAGAAGCATTGTGCCATTCAAATACAGCTTAGAATGACTATGGAGAGGAATTTCAGTGGGGAATTATCTACATTAGTGTGGCCTGTAGATATCTGTGGGAGGTTGTCTGATTGCCTAAACTGATTTGAAAAGGCACAGCCTGAAAGTGGGCAGCACCAGTCACTAGCTGGGGGACCTAAACTGTGTAAGCTGGCTGAGTACTAAACATGCATGCATCCATTCTCTCTGCTCTTGATTAAGCTGGCTAAGCACTAAGCATGTATGCATCTGTTCTCTCTGCTCTTGATTAAGTTGGCTGAGCACTAAGCATGCATGTATGCATCCATTCTCTCTGCTCTTGATTAAACTGGCTGAGCACTAAGCATGCATGCATGGATCCATTCTCTCTGCTCTCGATTAAGCTGGCTGAGCACTAAGCATGTATGCATCCGTTCTCTCTGCTCTCGATTAAGCTGGCTGAGCACTAAGCATGCATGCATCCATTCTCTCTGCTCTCTACTATCCATGTGATGTAGTGACCTGCCTTGAGTTCCTGAAATGATGGACAGTGCCCTGGAATTTTAAACTGAATAAACTTTCTTCCCTACGTTGCTTTTTACAAGTTAAAAAACCAAAACAACAACAACAAAAAAACATAGCCACAGAAATAAAACCAGCAAAAATGCTTAGAGCAGTGCCCACCTCAAATATGGTCAGAGCTCAGTGTACATTAACTCTGTCCCCTCGGTTTCCAGGCAGTCTGAGCAGGCTGAGGATCTCACTCGGAGACAGCATGAACACCATAAGCATCTATGACCATCTATCTACAGGTGAAAGAGCCAAATATATTTGAGAACAATTTTCTGGGTCCTCTCTGGATCCTGATAGCCACAATGAGAACCTAAATATTAAATCAGGATTTCCAGGTTCCCAATTCCTCCCCCTGAGAAATACTGTAGAGAAAAAAGGGGGCTTAAGCCTGCTGTTCAGCGCCCCAGCTCTCAGTCCATGGAGATTTATGTGGGCAATGCCTCCATCATCATCCTCCGAGCATGCAAAGGAAACACTCAGAAACAATAATGGAATGAGTCTTGTTTTAAGAGGCACTTAAGTGAATTAAAATCAATATGCAGGCATGCGTGCCATGGGAGGTGGCATCCAGAATGTTTTACTGGTAGAATTCTCTGTTTTAGAAGATACTGATCTCTGTAGGACAGGAAGGTCATGAGGAAGTGTCTCTGCCCTGTAAAATGTTCTAGGATGTGAGGTTTAGAAACCCTGTGAGCCCATTCCCTTGGAATCTGACATCAAGTGGCTGTCTCCAAGGGTGAGGCGCAGAGAGAAGATGGAGGGTGGGTGTTTGTGTGTCGTCTGTTTCTCACTATCTTAGGCTGAGGTCCTGTCCTACTTTGACTCTGTCACTCTGACAAATGCCACAACCAAAAGCAACTCAGAGAAAGAGTTTTTTATTTGCCTTTTTATTTCACTTCTCTAAGTCAGGACAGGGAGTCAAGCAGGAGCTTTAAGCCAAAACCATGGGGAGGAGGGTGCTTCTTGCTGGCTCATTCCTAGGCTCTAGCTTCTTTATACAGCCCAGGATCAGTTGCCTAGGGAATGGTGCTGCCCACAGTGGGCCAGGCTCTCGTCCAACAATTAGCAATCAAGACAACTAATTCCCTACAGGTATACCCACAGGCTAGTTCCAATTAGGCAATTCCTCATGGATGATTTTACACTTTCCTCTCTGCTGTGTCAAGCTGACAAAGCTCACTAGGACATTTCTCTACAATGAAGTCCTTACCAAAAATATCATGTAATAATGATTTCCTAAGTAGTATACATAGGGGAATGAGGAAGTAAGACTGGGAAGGAACAGGTATCAAATGACATACTCGTTAGGGCAAAGATGAGTGACTCTAGTATAGTCCAAGGAATAATTCACACCTGAGAACATTCTGGTCCGAGACAAGGGACCATGAGGAAATGCTCTCTTGAAGGAATTCCCAAGCATGACAGTCTCTTTGTGTCCTCAGGCAAAGATGTGTCTAGAAAACAGTAGTGATCCTCAGATACAGCCATGCTAGCAGAGTGCCTTGTAAGACCCATGAGGACACTGATGAGCTGTGGAAGCCTGGACAGCAGCCCTCTTCCCACAACCTGTTCTTAGAGAGTTGTGTGGTCAGACCTGCCACATGGAGCAGGACCAACAAAACAAACCAAACAAACAAAAAACACCAGCATTGAAAAAGCAAGACACTGGAAAACCCTTAGAAAATGAAGAAAAATAGGAATGAACAAAACTGTCCAGAGTGGGAAAGACACCAAGAAAATGCTGGTCATTCAGTTACCTCTGCAGCATCTGCAGAAAGACATAACAACCAGCCCATTCTGCTCACCCCAGCCACTAAGGCAGCTCCTAACACGCTCAAGTCTACTGTGTCACAAGGAATGCAAACATGCCGTGCCTTAGACTGGCTCATAACCATGTGGCTTGGCCTTTTTCCCCAAAGGACCAGGAAAAATCATTAGATTCTACACATCTCTAGCAAGATATAATTTGAAACCTGGTCATTGAAACAGCCTAAAGCAATCCTTATTATGTGTCTGGGCCAGTCATTCCAAACAACTGGCTAGTTAACCAAAAGCAAAGACCAAGGATAAACCTGGAAAGCAGAACCTATCTCCCAGGGCATGCTAACTCAAGCATTTAACTCTATTTGTAGATTTTTTTAAAGTACTTTTTAAAAAGTGTAATGAATGTTTTGCCAGCTTGTATCTATATGCACCATATAGAAAAGGGCATAGAATCCCCCCTGGACCTCAAGTTCAGACTTCAGTCATAAGCCGCCATGTGAGTACTAAGAAGTAATCCCAGGTCCTCTGCAAGAGCAGCCAATGCTCTCACCCACTGAGCCTCTGCAAGAGCAGCCAATGCTCTCACCCACTGAGCCTCTGCAAGAGCAGCCAATGCTCTCACCCACTGAGCCTCTGCAAGAGCAGCCAATGCTCTCACCCACTGAGCCTCTCTTCTGTCCCATTCATTGGCATTTCTTAGCTCTGTGCTCCTGCAGAAGAGTCTTTCAATTGCTCTAATGATGGATTAATCACTGAAGTTCTTGGCATTGGGCTTTTGGGCAATATGCCCATAATTGCATACCCTGAAATATAGCCCGTGTTCCCTTCTCTGCCCTATGGCAGAGTTTTGAAAGCATAATTTTTGGTTGGTATGTGGTTCAGTGTTGAACCAGCTGCCAAGACAATGGCTCTGTGTCTGTGTTACTTCAGGATAGTGCTGGAAGTCCCCTCTCTACACGATGCTGTTAGGAAGTGGTAGACTCTTTAGAAGATAGGACTTGATAGAAGGATGTGAGACCACTGGGACCTGCTCTTGAAAATGATACTGGGACCTGGACCCCTTCCTCACTCCCATCTCCTTGACATTGTGAGGTAAACACACTTGATCCATTCCACACCCAGGGCATACCAAGATGCCATGCCTCACCATGGTCTGGCTGATCATGAGCTGAAACCATGAGCCAAAGCCATTTCTACGTTCATGTTGGGTTTCTTGCATCTTTGTCATAGTCACAAAGCTGATTAGGTCACAGGTGTAAATACCAGAAGAGTACTATGGAGAGGCCAACATCTGTGAACCTCCAATTCTGACACATGAGACAGGGCACAATAACATCTTCCAAATAAATCCATAACAGTACAAATCCTATGCTGGCCACAGGGCCTGGCCACAGCCCTGTGTCCACCAGGTGAAGCTCTGCGTGAGAGCCCTTTTCTGCTGCACAGTGCAGCTTATATGTGAAGCTCTGCGTGAGAGCCCTTTCTGCTGCACAATGCAGCTTATATGTGGTGATTGTGTTTACTGCCATTCACAATGGTATTGACCTTCACATTCAAATGGCAGGCTTCTCTCCACCATGACATGAGTTTCTGTCTGACTCTGGTAGACTAGCACATCCAGGTTTGGGTCTTATAATATTAAATAACTTACAGATTTCATGGTTCATGCCAAAGGGAGATAAAATTACAGTAGTGATGCTGAACTGTAGAGTAAGGTTTACAGAATGGAGTAGGGAGGCCTGGTGATTTTCTTATTAAGAGTTGCCCACCCAGTCTTGTGTGTGGATTGCCCAAATACTCAGAGACTAACCACTCTTTATTCTTAGAACCATTTGTTCCTCCTCCCTTCTGCTAGGCCAGGCATCCTCTGTAAAGTCAACAACAACCAGATTACAAAGGCAGATGACCCAATAAAGGGCATTGTTGATACTCTGTGGACAATTATTCTTAAACAAGAAACTAAACAAGGACATGTGAGAATGGAAAACTTACCTGTTTCATATATAAGAATTTGTTTATCACAGCTATTTCCTGCTGTAGCCACATGAAAGAAATTGGATGGATGGATGGATGGATGGATGATAGATGATGGATGGATAGATAGATGGGTGGATGGGATGATAGAGGATAGATGTATGGATGCTGGATGAATGGATGGATGCTGGCTGGCTGGTTGAATTGATGGATAGATGAATGGATAGATGGATGGAGGATGGATGGATGGGTGGGTAGGTGGGTGAATTTCTCTGGAACAACCAGGAGCCCTGAGATTAGAGTTCAATTCTCTGAGTTGCCTACAGCAATATGCTCTGACTGCACCCAAGCTGTGCAAGGAACTTGTTACCCAAGGCCTCCATCTGAGGACTCACGGTCTGGGATGACCATCATTGCACAGGGGTGGAGTCACTGTCATAGCGACCTGCCAGCAAAGGTTCCAGTGTTCCTCTTCTACTGGGTAGCATATGTAATAACCTTCAAGGCAATAGTTGGTGCATTAGCCTGGAAAAGGAGTCTCATGGATGGCTTCAAGTCAGTAGTTGGTGCATTAGCCTGGAGAGAGGAGTCTCATGGATGGCTTCAAGGCAATAGTTGGTGCATTAGCCTGGAGAGAGGCGTCTCATGGATGGCTCCTTCCATAGATTACACTCACACCCAGAAGTCTTCCTAAAAACTCTTGTGTTGAGTGGGTGTGGTGAAATCTGGAGATTCAAGAGGCAGAGGCAGTAGGAGTTTGAGTTCAGGTCTAGCCTTGGCTACATAGTGAACCCCTTCTTGAGGAAACAAGAATCCTGCACTAGAGAAGAGGGCCTGAGGTCCACTGGAGGTCCTTAACATTGTCTAACTTTCCAAGGGTCTTACCGTGAGAGCCCAGAAGGACCATGCAGGGAGCTTTCTGCCAATGCACACCCAGGCTTCCTGCTTTGGTTTAGTGGGGTCGCACGGGCACCTCCATGTGGTTAACAAAGCTCTTTGGGGGCCACCATCATCATCGTCTTCCCCGTAGCCTCATATAGATTAGAGAGGTACTACCATCTGGTGAGTCACAGCTCTCCACCAGAGCCTGGGGCTCGGCGAGACCAGCATGCACTTAATGTTCGTCAGGTCCTCAGGCAGGACCTGTGCACAGCTGGTCCTCCTAGAAGAGTCCGCTCCTGGTTAGGAATCAGTGACAGGTGTTCAGGCTCATCACCTCTGAACACTGTTAAGCAGAAGGAAAGGGAGGTGCTCAGAGGCTACAAGTGGAGTGGGAGAGGTGATTGCAGTAAGTTCAGAGCCTCCCTTCAAGATGAATCCCACGGCTTGCACACCCCACCTTTCACCCTGCATCTCTTCCCAGCAAGAAGCAGACACTAATGCATTCCCCCTTGTGATTACCTGTTCTACACATCTCACATAAACAGAGCAACACATGTGACATGGACCGCATGACTGGTTCCTTTCACTTTACCTTTGAATTTTTGAATTTCAAGCAACACCTATACTGTGATATGTGTCAGCACTTTCTCAAGGTTGAATGCTATCCAGTTCCATGGAAACTTCATGCTTGGTCTACTCAATGATCAGCTGGTAGAGCCTAGATTGTTTCCTTCCACATTAAAAGGTGTTAATGCTGTTCCCTTAAAGGCAGGCATCCCTTCTCGGCCATCATGGGGCCCTCTGTTCCATGCTTGGTGTTTGTAGGCATTTGCTGGAAGAACAATGAGTGAGTTTGTGAATGAATACATGAATGGATAAATTAATGAATGCTTTGACGAATGCAAAGACAGAGCATATGGCAATGGTGGAGGACAAGACACCATGTGTGTATTATCTGTGACATATGTCAGAGCCTAAGTCTCACCAACAAAATGTTCAAATGAGAAGTCTCTCCTCATAGCCTTGCTGTGCCCTGTCCTAGATCCATGGGGCTGGGGTTGTATCAGGACACTGGAATTTACATTTAAAGAGACGGTGCAGAGATGCAGGTCTGAGCTTGGACATTTGGTGTTCATATGCCCACTCAGACCTCCAGCACCTGATAGAATGCCTTTGCACTCCAGGTTCTTTCTCGTAAACTGAGAAGTAAGAGGGAATCAAAGTCATGAGACAACAGAGTTTATACACTGCCTGGCATGTTGGCAAGCCATTGCTGGGCAGAGCTCATCTGTGAAACCCACCCACATCCTTCAGCCCTGGTTGGGACACGGCGGGTGAGGTTGGGGGGTTAATCTCAGGCAGGTGCTGTGACTTCATTTGACAGGTGATAAAATTCAGGCTTCCAGAAAGGATAGTTTATTTACATGACAACACACATGCCCTTGAAAATCTGAACCAACAGTCAAAGCCTGCCCATGAAGGCCAAAACACGCTTCCTTCTAAGCTGCAGCAGGCCCATGTGTTTCACCAACAGGAATTTGTCAGGCGCTGTCAGGAGAACGGACCTCTCAGCTGACTTGTCCCTGAAGAGAGCTGCTGGTATGTTCTCCAGGAGTAACGCCTTTTTCTGCCAGGTTGCTAGGGGCTTTGCTTGCCTCTGGCTCCTCTGTTACTTAGGGAGTTTGGGCTGAAACACCTCCAAAAAGAACCCCCCACCAGAAGATGCTAAGAAATGGATCTTAGAGGAACATCAAACTGATAGCCAGACATGGAGACCTGAAGGTTGTTTTCAGTTTGGTAAACATATGTTGAAACTAGAAAATGCAAAGTCAAAACTCCAAGTTCAATCTGACTCTTAGAGTAATCCCACCGTGTAACTCGCAGACATTCTGTTTCCAAAGACTGCTACGTTGGTGGCCGAATAAGACCCTTCTCTAAGTCTAAAATCAAACCCTCCTGTGAATGAGAGGAAGGAGGCCAAAAGGCCAGAGAGGCTCACTGGCTTCATTGTCTGAACTTCCAAACACCCCCACGTTGTTACAGAGTCTGGAACCTGGCTCTGCTGGCTGTGTGCCCAGAACTGGGGCAGCCAAGGTATGTCTGGAAAAGACGGCTTCTTCAAGGCAAGAGTCTCTCATGCCAGGCAGGCCAGCAAAAGGAGCTGCTGTTTGCAGTCCCCTCACAGGAGGCTTCCACAAGCCAAGCCTGCTCACACAATAAACACAAAGTCAAGAGCTCTTGAATGTCAGGCACTGAGAGCGTGTGTATGCACAATACAGTGCTTCCCCGTCATTGTGTTGTGGTCTTGTCGTTGTTTGTTTGTTTAATGTTAATTGATGGTTTCCTATCTCGAGCATAATGTGTATTGTTATGAAATTTCAATTGGATCACAATTCCCTGTGATCTCCAGAGAGGAACCTTGTCAGCTTCCCTTGCTAGCTCAGGAAAAGTGAGGCTGGGAGAAATTAGTCAGTCAGCCTCAAGTCCAGTCCAAGATCTCATAGTCAAAATATTTTCAAAAGATTTTGTTGGGACTTTGCTTGCAAAATAAGTAAGAAGCTGGTGAAAATATCTGGGCTTTATGCTGCATTTAAAATCCTTTGGTATTTTTATTATGACTTTCAAGATACCAAAGTAAAAGCTTGCTGGTGTGATTAGCCTCTTTAAAACAGCACCGCTGGGGCCACGGAGATGGCACGGAGATGGCACGGAGATGGCACGGAGATGGCACGGAGATGGCACTTGTTGCTCAGTCAGGGGACCAGAATTCAATTCCCAGCACCCTCATGGCAGCTCTCAACCATCTGTAACTCCAGTCCCAAGATATCCAATGCCCTTTTCTGGCCTTTAAGGGTACCAGGCATGCACACAGTGCACATACATACATGTAGGTAAAATATATGTACACATAAAGTAACAAAATAAATAAACCTGTTTTTAACTAAAATATAATAACAGCTCTGATGAATAAAACATTTGCATATTGGGCAAACGGCTACTGAGTGGGAGTTTTCTTAACATATGATGCCCTGCACTTCCTCCTTTTAAAAGTGTGTGTGTGTGTGTGTGTGTGTGTGTGTGTGTACATGCACACATGGCATGGTACACATGTGAATGTCAGAGGACAGCCTCTAGCAGTCAGCTCTCTTGTTCCACCAGGTGGGTACTGGGGATTAAATTCTTGGTTGTCAGGCTGGCAGCAAGCGCCTTTACCCACTGAACAATCCTACCAGCCCAGTCTTCTTTGCCTGGAATACATGAGGCCCAGTTTCAAAACCCATTCCTACGTGCAGAGGGTCAGAGAAGAAAGAGTGGATGAAAGAATACTCATCCAGATCCCATGGCCCAAGTCTCCTCAGAGACCACACATTCAAGAGTGTAGTCTCCCATGTGAGTCCAAATCCAGAGAAGTTAACAACGATGGTTAAGACCTCAAGCGTTAGTTTAAAATCATCTCTAGTTCTGTCCTCTGCAGCTGTCTCAGGGAACCCTGGGAAAGTGGGCAGGCAGAGTAGAGTGAAGACTTGGTCTCAGAGTTCCAGCCCACCACAGCTGGGGATGACTAAACTGCTCCCGAAGACCTGATGGCCTCACCGAGGCCCTCCCACGCCTCCGTCCTCCACGCTGTCCCACCATCTCTTGACATTTTCCGTTTCAGGAGGAGATGGGCATTTCCTGTGAGCTGCTGGAATCGGACTTCCTCAAGTGCAGTGTGGGGTTTCCTTTCATGAGGTCAAAGTCTAAGGTAAGCCCAAGATGGGTGCTTCCTAGACCATAATACCCCTGGTTCTTCCCATCAGCCACTTATTGCTACATACACACACACACACACCACTTGATGTACATCTTCTGAGTAACAGAAAAGAGACTTCATTGAAAAGCCCATGGCTTTCTTGAACATGCTACTCTGCTGTAAAAATCTAATCCATGTGACAAATCAAACCAAAAGTGTATCTGGTTGTCTCTCCTGGTGGAAAGTGAGTTTCACCGACATGTGTCAACTCTGAAAATGTCATAAAGTCAATAGAATAATGACTATCAGAATATTGATTTCCTGTTTCTGCTGCAGAGGCCATAAGCATAAATAACCATCTTAGATTATTTTTAAAATTCCACGTACAGATGTCAAGACCATAAGCAATACTAAACTCAGAGGTGAGGGGATGGAGAGGAGGGTAGAAAACCAAGCACGTTACAAGGACTGAGCTCCCCTACCTGTGGCCCCCTCAGTCTCTCCTGTCCTCAGACCCTGGGGTTATCAGGTGTCAGGATACCTGCTCAGCCGCGGGACTACACTTCAGTCTCACTCTGATTGGCAGTGGGCTTCTGTCACTCACTTCCAGCTTTCACTCCGATTGGCAGTGGTCTTCTGTCACTCACCTCCAGCTCTCACTCCGATTGGCAATGGCCTGGGCCCGCCTCTCATTTCAGTCTTTAGTATGGATGACTTAACTCGGCGGGGACAAGACCCTTGACCCTTTCATTCCTCATAAACCAAGTTCCTCTGCAGCAAAGGTTTCTGCCTCAGAAAGGGGTGCCTGTGCCCAACATAGATAATGGTTTGATTTAAGGATCTGTGCCCACTGCTCTCAAGTAGCATTCAGTTTCACAGAATTCAACATCTCAGGAAAGCCTGCACTTGCCTAGAATTTATTTGAGTGGAAACCAAAAAATTGAGATGCAATCCGCAATCTTTGAGCATTTGCTGGGACTGAAGACTATCTTGTAAACGTCATGGCTGCTGAGAAACTTAAAAGCTGAGAAGGTGGTGGAATCGAGTCAGAGGCTCCCGGCTTTGCAGCTTCAATGTGCTGCTTGCTCTAAGACTTCCTGTGGCTGGAAGGGGTGATGTGCACCTCCCAGGGGCAGATGGAGTTCTGCTGAGGCAGCCCCCTGCCACCTGAAAATCAGATATACATTAAAAAGTAACACTTGCTATGCAGATGAACTTCCAGAGGTTATAAANTGGTGGAATCGAGTCAGAGGCTCCCGGCTTTGCAGCTTCAATGTGCTGCTTGCTCTAAGACTTCCTGTGGCTGGAAGGGGTGATGTGCACCTCCCAGGGGCAGATGGAGTTCTGCTGAGGCAGCCCCCTGCCACCTGAAAATCAGATATACATTAAAAAGTAACACTTGCTATGCAGATGAACTTCCAGAGGTTATAAACTGCAAACAGTTTTAAAAGTATAGAATGCTTGTGGGTGCCAAATGTGCTTTCTTTCTTTCTTTCTCCCTAGTATGAATTCAGTGTCATCTTTGATACAAGCCACCTGTCTGGGGAAGAGGAAATTCTCAGCTTCATCGTGACTGCTCAGAGGTAAAAAGGCTTAAACAGATTTTATTTTTCCAAAAATAAAAATCATTATGGGATGGGGAAAGGACATGACTTGGGCGTCTCTGGGATGTAGAGGATTTGGAAATGGCTACTCAATTCCCCATAGCACTGGGGGGATCAGATCTCTGAGGATGCTCATTAGGTTCTGCTCACTACTGTGACCAAAGAAGAAAGCTCAAGGGAGGAGGGATTTGTGTTGGCTCACGGATAAAGGGGATACAGTCCACCGGGCGGGGAACTAACGACAGTGGACAGGGGCTTGCTCACAGCTAAGTGGTCCAGTGATCAGAGAGCTGGGAGTGAAGACAGACTCCTGGACAGTGGTAGTACCCTCACATCAGGCCCAGAGGTGTCTTCTGGGTGATCATAAATCTACTCAAGCTTAGATCAAATCCAGTGCTATCCCTGGTCACCACTTCTAACCAAGCCTGGGAGGTCTGAAGATCAGCTTGTCACAGGGAAGTCTACAACTGAGGAGAGGCAGGCCTGATGAGGTAACACTCTAGTTCAAGATCATAGAATTAACTGGTCAGTTCCTGCTTGACCATGTTTTCCAAATCAGACAGATGTTCTCTGAGGTTTGTCAGGCTAGGTCATCTGATTTGGGGGATACATGTTTGGCAGAGAAGGGAAAGCCTCCTACAGACTGGGGACTCGGTGAAGCTAGTTGGCAGAGGCACTCAAATAGTGTACCTAGAAAACAGAACTGTTCCAGAAGCCAGGTGGACAGACAGCGAAGGGAAAGGGGTGGAGATGGTAACTTCTCCCCTTAGGAGGGTGTATAGCTACGAGTGCCTGAACTAGCCTGTGGGTTTATGAACTACCTCCTTGAGCCACAACCTACACTTGAATTGAAGCAGCATCGAGGTATCAAATAGCTAGCCTCACCTACGCACCAATAAAGGAAGCACCATTAGGTCAGTGAGCTTGGACAGACAGACAGACTGTGATGAAGTTCAGGCAGGTGTGGATGGACACTCAAAATAACATATTCATTTACATTCTAGCTGTAGGGCTGGAGAAATGGCTCAGTAGTTATGAGAGTGTGCTACTCTTGTTAAGGACTTGATCTTGGTTCCCAGCACCCAGGCTGGTCAACGTACAATGGTCTGTAGGTCAGGCTTCTGTGGACCTGGCACCCTCTTATAGCTCACATTCACACACACACATACACACACACACACACACACACACACTCACATACTCAAACATATACATACTCACACACATACACTTACTCACACACACTCACACATACATACACACACACAATACACACACACTCAAGCACACAATAATCATACACACTCAAACACATACACAGACTCAAACACAATACATACATATTCAGACACACACCCATATACATACACACACTCACATACATACACACTCAAACACAATACACACATACTCAAATGCAGTACACATATACATTCAAACACAATACACATATACTCACACACATACACATATATTCAGATACATGCACACTGACACACACATGCACACACACATACACACATACTTACACACTCAAACACAGCACACACATATTCACACACATACATACACTCACACACACATAAATATTCACACTCAAATGCAGTATACATACACACACTCAAAAACAATATACACAGACACACACATTCAGACACACACACATAAACACACACTCAAATACAATATACACATACACACAAATTCAGACTCACACACATACACACACACATACAGACACTCAAACAGTACTCACACATTCAGATGCACACTCACACACATATACACATGCACACACACTCAAACACAGTACACATACATACTCTTACACACACACTCTTTAAGATTTTAAAGTTTCTAGTTGAAAATATGTTGCAGTAACAGTCCAAGAGTCCCATGTGCTATTAACTCAGCCAATACTGACATCTGACTAATGGATTTCACCTTTCTTTCTAGATTCTCTTTTCTTTTTGTTTTTTGGTTGCTTTGAGACAGGGTTTCTCTGTGTAGCCCTGGCTGTCCTGGAACTCACTTTGTAGACCAGGCTGGCCTCGAACTCAGAAATCCACCTGCCTCTGCCTCCCGAGTGCTGGGATTAAAGGAGTGTACCACCATGCCCGGCCTTAGATTCCCTTTTCTTGATCATCTGAATATAAGATAGAAACCATGCCCCTCAACCCATAAATACTCCCTGCGAATTCCCCAAGAACAAAGCCACATGTGACTGTCAAACTCGGGAACTTCAGCCTTGGTGCATCTGACCCACAGCCTATGGTCCAGTTACACCGGTTGGCTCAATGTTGTCTTCCCAGACATTGTCCACGGATTAGTCCCATAGTCAAGAGCACAGAGGAAGGGAGGCATGCATCTCATTTGCTAGGCTGTGTTCATCTGAATTTCTCCACACTTACAGTTCAAACCCTCCTGCCTAAGGAATGTTGATGCCCACAATGGGCTGAGTCTTTATACACTACTTTAAGACCTGCACACACACACACACACACACACACACTCACAGGCCAACACAATGTAAACTATGCCTAACTGAGACTTTTCCAGGTGATTCTAGGTTGTCTTGTGTCTAAACTTAAAGCTGACAGGTGCACTGACACAATGTAACAGCTCAACACATCTCAAGATTGTTGCTTGAACACAGGAAGTTAGATGCCTACTGAAACTCGACCACGGCTGCTTTCTTAGAGTCACAGAAAACAAAGCATTGTTGGACAGACCCAGCATTGTGCTGTCTTTCCTTCAACACCTCACCCAGGCAGTGGTCATGAAAAGGAGCAGGGCATGGAAATGATTTCCTTGTCAAAAGAAAATGGCACAGCTTGCCTCTATCCCCACTCCCAGAGAGAACAGAGCGCAGGGGTCAGAGCACAGCCTTGAAAGCTTCCTTTCCTCTTGTAGACTGACATGCCCACTAGCTAGTGCTGTGCTGGGCACAGTGGAAACACCTGGGAGTTTTGGAATGTGCTGATGCCTCCTGCAACCCCACCCACTCCTGGGGTTTGGATCTAGTTGGTCTGGAGCTAGAACAAAACATTGGAGTTTAGGGAAAGACTCAATGATTCTTTTTTTATTATTATTATTGGCTATTTTATATATTTACATTTCAAATGTTATCTCCCTTCTGGGTTTCCCCTCTGCAAACCCACCGTCCCACCCCCACCGTCCCACCCCCACCCCACCCCCACCGTCCCACCCCCACCCCACCCCCATTTTTATGAGGGTGCTTCCCCTTTCACCCACCCACTCCTGCCTCACTGTCCTCACATTTCCCTATGCTGGGGCATCAAGCCTTCACAGGACCAAGGGCCTCTTCTTTCATTGATGCCAGATAAGGCCATCCTCTGCTACATGTGGCTGGAGCCATGGGTCTCTCTATGTGTATTCGTTGGTTGGTGGTTTAGTCCCTGGGAGCTCAGGGAGATGGGGGGGGGCCCTCTGGTTGGTTGATATTGTTGTTCTTCCTAATGGGTTGCAAACCCCTTCAGCTCCTTCAGTCCTTCCCCTAACTCCTCCATTGGACTCAATGATTCCAACTAATGTACAAGTCCTGGATTCTCCCACGCATGCCACTGCTCAGTAAACCCTGAGCCTGCTATTTAGCAGTTATAGTGCTAAATATAGGTTATATTTTTGAATGCACGCTACCTACTAAAGTTAAAAAAACAACAACAACTTATAAAGATTAGTATAAGAATCTCCAGTCCCTTAGATCATAAATGCTAAGGAGTGTGTATAACCTTTTAAACATACTGGATTATTCCACATACTTGCTTCTCTTGGAGATTTTGTGGAAATCTGGTCTGCCCGACCCAAAGAGCCCTCCTAACACTTGACTCCCTGCCACAACAGGCAGATCCCTAAAGCTCCTTATCTGGAGTCTGACAGTTAAAATATCACTCATTCCTCTCTTCCATCGCCATCCTTTGAAGGGCTCTTGCCTACTTAGCACTTTCAGGGAACATCAAATTGAGACTAAACATTGTTTCCTGAGCCCTCATCTCACATCAGCAGCCCGGACGGCAGCCCGGATGGGCAGCCCACTTGGAGAAGCCCCAGCACATTGGTGCTTGAGGGATGGTCAAAAGTTGTTTGATGTTTGGTCTCTTTATCTCAGCTTTTCAACTTGGCTCATTCCAGAGCCATTACTTGATGACAGATCAAACCATTACTGGTCGCAAGCTGCCAGCAGCCCCAAGTGGCTAGACAGATGACAGGGCAAGAGATGCCTCTTCCATCAAGGGTGAACTACTCAGGGCTGGAAGGATGCTGCATGTAGGGAGGGTGGGGACCAGAATTGTACCAACTGTACCTGACAGGAAAGTCACCTCTGGACTGCCCCTGGCACTGATTTCAAAGCTTAGATTACTCCCTGGAAAAGGCAGGGTAAGGAATCTAGTCATGTGGGTACTTGCTCCCACTGTCATGTGCTGTGGCCACCTTGTGAGGGACTGATGTCATCTCATGGGCGGAAGACAGATGTGGATCCAGGGGCAGTGGCAGTGGCCCTGCATGGTCAGAGTCATGAAGCACCATTGTCTCAGAACAATGGGGGAGGGGGAGGGATGTGAGAGCTATTTTAGTACTGTTGCCATTCAACATTTGCTGGTAGAAGAGGAAGACATCAGGCCAAGGGGAGGACAGCGGAGCAGCTGAGGTTAGCAGGTGTTTGGAAGCTACATCTAGAGGAGGGGGTAAGATGAACCCTGTCCAAACCTCAGAGGTTCTGGGACCTCCCAGTTCCATCCAGAGAGGGCAAGCTTCACTTTCAGCTGGGACCCCCTATTCATTCCAAGTGACAGAGCCATGGTAAGTACTAAGTGTTCCATTGGTTTAACAAGTCATACCCAAGAGCCATGTCTCCTCCCAAGGCAGCTGCTTGCCCTAAGCATCCCGATGAGGTTTAAAGAACTAATGAATCACAGTGAGGAGAGCCCTGGCTTGGAATCCCATCGAGTTATCTAGAAGGTCGGCTCTCTCCGGCTTATATGGAGGCTGTACAATGTCTGAGCTGTTCTCCTAGGTCCAGAGTGCGGATCCCTCTGCCCCTGGGCTCGTGCTGAGATGTCCATGCACCTCCTTCCTGGAAACCATGTCCTAACTTTGATGGTCACTGTTCGTGCTGGCTAGTTTTAATGGTCAACTTGCCACCTGAGGATGGAGTCTCAGTTGAGGGATTCCCTTGATCAGATTAGCCTATGGGCATTTCTTTGTTGATTGATATGGGACGAGCTAGCCCACTGTGGCCACAGCCTTCCCTGGGCAGGGCATCCTGAACCATGTAAGCCAGGAGAAAGCTATGTGATTGTGATAGTGGGGTAATGTGGGTGTGTTCAGCCTTCTGGTCCTCACTGCGGGTGTGATAAGTTTCTACACTGACTCCCTCAGTGATGGGCTGAAACCTGAAAGTGTGAGCCAGATAAGCACCTCCTCCTCTGAGTTGTTCTTGTTTGGGGTTTCTTATCCCAGCAGTAGAAATGTAACTAGAGAACTATTTAGGAAGCGAATACTTCAAGAGACTCCACATGCAACAGGGTGTTCACCTGTAGCCAGTTACCACATAGTCATCAGGAAGAGTTAAATCATGGCTCCTGCTCTACCCTGACCCCTGGTTGTGTCTTTCTCTGGTGGAAGCCTACTTGCCTGTGTGACCAGGAGGTGCCAGAGAGTTTCCGTCCTCTCTCTCTCTTTCACCATAGCAGTTCTCAGGGGTCTCTATGCCCTCGGGTGGGATATCCAAGATACATGCTCTGTCCTACTTCCCAAAGTCCTCCCCGATGAGCCTGAGTCCCAGCTGCGTGCAGTATGCACCTTCCTGCTGGGTAGCAAGCCTCCAGTGGCTTCTCCCCTTTCCTGGTCTCTTTATTACCTGTTGATGTTTCCTGGGATCACCTCCCATATATGCTCCTTGCCCTGCCCCCTTTGTGCACCCGGAATGGGGACAGACTGGGGGAGTCCGAAGAATGTAAGGATTGGTGTGCGCCACGGGGCAGGCAAACCAGCTGCTAAGCGGCTCGCACTGACCACTGCTCCATCCTTCCTCTTCTCTCCCCACACAGTGGCAACATGGAGCGCTCTGAAGCCCTGCACGACAACACTCTCACACTGACAGTGCCCCTGGTGCATGAAGTGGACACATCCATCACTGGGTGAGTATCCAGGACACAGAGCACCTTGCAGTGGCAGTCTACTCGGCTCCTAATTCACATGGGTCACAGCCGAGATCAAGAGGCCTTGCCACCACCCTGCCTGCCAGCCTGAGAAAGCAGGAAGAAAGTTTGTCTGCGGTGGCCCTTAGCCACCTCCCATCTGCCTTTCCCTTCTGTCAGTCCCAGCTACCCAGGCACATAGTTAGTAGTACAGGAAGCGTGCTGGTAAATTCTCTGATCTTAATATGCACCTATACCTGGCTCCTGTTGTACACCATCACTCCAGAATGCTGGGTAGTGGCAGACACTGTGGTTACAGGAGTGAAGTACCAGCTAAAAGCTGCAGGGCTGAAGACTGCCACTGAGTGATCCTCACACCCCACCTCACGGGAAGGCTGCCCTTCTGTTCAGCTCCATAGTTTCTGCTTGTCATATTTCTGTCACGTCCTTGAGCACAGCCGGAAAGGGCTCTGCCTCACATCTGTGATGGTCTGGAATGGACACGGAGCTGTCATAACAGCAATGGCAACCCATCCAAGTGATGTGTACGGCCATCCGGTGCCGCTGGTCTTGTTGGAAAGCTGGGCTGTCATCTGTGTCTGCAGGGACACAGAGTAACCTGAATCAGCTCTCAGCCAGAGCTTAGAAAACTGAGAATCTGGCCCTTGTCTCCAACTTCAGCAAACAGATTATGTGTACCTCTCTGATAGCAGTGAGGCTGGGGAGAGGAGTGGTGGTGCGGAGGGTAGGGGGTGGAGAGAAGGATGTCACATAGTTGGATTAGATCAAATGGGAACTCTAGGAATTCTTAGCCCAAAGGCAAGCTGAATTCTCTGAAAGTTCAGTCTCTTCTGTCTCAGTTTTCAAGGGCTCTGGATCTAAGCCTTGGTCCGGAAGAGAAACGTTGCTCCAAGAGGGAAGGGCCACCCCTGCAGTAGCTGGACTCTTCTGGGATGCCGTGAGCATCCTGGATTCCTCTTTGGCATTCTATAGCATGGCTCTTAGACATGAGGCGTTGGTGGAATGTATCTGTAAAATGGTATACCCTGCCTGTGTTCACAGCTCTGCTTTAAGCCCTATGCTTCCTTTATCCACCCTGCCTAAGGGATGGTACAAAATGCCCAGAACCAGGCCTTGTCCTTAGGGGTGATGTAGAAACACCTCCCACATACACTTGATCATGTTATCAAGGCCTTAGGAGACCTCAGTGTGAGGTGCTAATTGTCCCCATGAAGCTATCAGTTAAACAAGTGACTGTGCCTCTGATCTTTCCAGGGATGGGAAATGGGGTGACTTTAAATTTATTATCCGTAAAATGCCTATTTCTTTTTAACTTTTAGTACATTTATTATATGTGTTTGTGTGCAAACATGCACAAACATGCACAGGGACCATGTTGTATGGAGGTCAGAGGCCAACTTAAGGGAGTCAGCTCTCTCCTTCCAACATGTGGGTCCCAGGGATTGAACTCAGGTCACCAGGCTTTGCAGCAAGCACCTTTACCCCCTCAGCCATCTTGCAAGCCCTTGAAATGCCCAATTTCTAATAAGCACGGGAGTCTGACAGATATAAATATGCTTTAAAAATGAATTTGTTATGGTTCCGGTTGCCAAATACATAATTTACTTACATTTATTTCTCAAAAGCTTGTTATCAGCATAATCTACAGAAATGTCTTTCGAACGACAAGCAAAATATATGATTCTATAATTAAGGGATTTTTTTGCTTTTGCTTTTTGGAGGGAGTTGTGGGGGGTTTTTTTAGATTTTTATTTTGTTTTTAGTTTCTGTAGCTTTTGATTTTTAAAACTTTGTTAATAATTGGGAGGATGGCTGGAGAGATGGCTCAGTCAGTCAAATCCTTGTGAAATAAAAGCATGAAGAACTGAGTTCCATCCCCAGGCCCCTGTAAGAAGCCAGGGTTGAGTTCCATCCCCAGGGCCCTGTAAGAAGCCAGGGTTGGCCATGAAGATCTGCAGATCCTAGAACAGGGATCCCTCGGCCTCTCGTTCAATGACAGTCCCTGCCTCTGGAACTAAGGTGGAGAGAGGAGACACCGGTTGTTGACTTCTGACCTCTACACCTAAGTGTTCACACATGAGAACCAACAGATACCTATATACAAAGAAATATAGCCTCAGTGTGCAGTGTTTAGTAGCTTATTACAGATACCTATATACAAAGAAATATAGCCTCAGTGTGCAGTGTTTAGTAGCTTATTACAGATACCTATATACAAAGAAATATAGCCTCAGTAGGCAGTGTTTAGTAGCTTATTACAGATACCTATATACAAAGAAATATAGCCTCAGTAGGCGGTGTTTAGTAGCTTATTAGTATGACCTACGGTAAGAAGACACATCTGTTAGGGAGTCAGGGCAGCCATGTCTGTTCATAGGAGAGAGGAATGGCCATCCAGCAAGGATGGAGACACAGAATACCCGGCTGGAGACACAGGCTGGAAGAGTAATATTTGAGCTCGCAGTCCAGCAGTGACCTGGGGGCCAGGTCTCAGGTAGGATGACAGATTTCATGCTTTCCTCTTTCAGAATTGTGTCCCCAACCTCCTTCGTGTACGGCGAGTCTGTGGACGCATCCAACTTCATTCAGCTGGATGACCAGGAGTGTCATTTCCAACCAGTCAACATTACTCTCCAGGTAACGGCCCGGGGTGTGACTGCTCATGAGAGGACCGACTTTGTTTTCAGAGGGAACTGTTCTGGTCCGTTTTTTTCCGGTATGGGGGTGGGGGTGGGGCAGAGATATTGAGGAGGTGTTAACCACACACCTGCAGACCTCGGTGTTTGTCAGAATTTAGAACAGCCACATCAAAGGTCAGTGGTTCTCAACCTTCCTAACACTGTGACCCTTTAATACAGTTCCTCATATGTTGCTACTTCATAACTGTAATTTTGCTACTGCTATGAGTCATATGTAAATATCTGATATGCAAGATATCCTGTATGCAAGACATCTGATATGCAGGACATCTGATATTCAACTCTGTAGGGGTTGGGATCCATGGGTTGAAAACCATTGCCAAATAACAAGAGCTTTATCAGAAAGGCTTATACTGCCCGTGATCCCTGTTAGTGTAAGGGCTTTAGGAGACCCTCCAGGGCACTGCCACATAAATTTCCTCCAGGATTTTCATGCTGACTCCACCAAAGTTTTCTCCCCCTGGGGACCAGCCTTTCAGAAGTACAGTTTTCTGAGAGCAAAACCCTGTGAACCCTTGTGCCTTGGAAAGTGTGTTGGCTCCCCACTGGGCTAGGGCTGGCTCCCCACTGGTCTAGGGCTGGCTCCCCACTGACCTAGGGCTGGCTCCCCACTGGGCTAAGGCTGGCTCCCCACTGACCTAGGGCTGGCTCCCCACTGACCTAGGGCTGGCTCCTCACTGGGCTAGGGCTGGCTCAGCTTAGGTTCTCAAGCATCAACTCTACAGGTCTGCTGGGTATGTATGTGCTCTGTAGACATCCAGAAGACCATGGTTGCTTCTCTCGGAGGTTGCAGACTTTTTTCTGAAACATTGATCTATCCATCCATTTGTGCCATGGAGCTTTAGCAAGAAGGTAACTACAGAGAGAGATACTAGTCTTTAGCTATACACCTTCCTTTGCATGTGTCTCTTATAGGCCATGGAATGTTAGTCTTTAGGTTTTTTTCCCCAGAAATTTAATGATGTAACTTTCTTAATTTGCTGGATAAAAGTAGGTACTGGGTCAGATTTGGTCTGTGAAGCCTAGTTTGCTAGTCTTTGCTTTTAAAATATGGATTCTAAGGGCAGCGTCTCAAAATAGAAGTATGTGGGCATGAAGCCAGAGGGCCTCAGCGTTGGCTGGTCTATGCTCTTTAAGGGGAAAGTATAGAGACATGTGGCCCCATGAGAAAGGATGTACAGGGTGCTCCCAGAACTGGGTGAAACAAGTCTGAACCAGGACTGGAAACGCAGGAAGAAATGCCCCCTTTTGTTTAGTGAAGTCTACATCTCACGGTCCTGGGTTCTGCCTCCCAAAGTGTTCCCCAGCCTGCCCATTCTCCTCCATGGAGACAATGGTCTCCCTGTGTGATATTCACTATGGGGACCAAATAGCAATGATCTTCCTTGCCTGTGTTTCCTCCTATGTGAACATACGTGATGACAGATGCTGAAGTGGTGAGGGTGCAGGGGATGGGGCTGAAGCATTTTGGGACTCACAGAAGATGATCTTCCTCCATTCTGAATGTCCTCTGGCCAGAAGAGCTCTGAACCCATGATGGATAACACATGTTTGCAGCATAGAGAGGATGGGCCCTTGACTTGCTAAGCCCAGCTGTCACGCCCACCCTTGATTTACAGAGGAGACTAGGGAAGAGTTCAGTGAGACTGTGGGGTGACAGCTGTGGTCACGCCTCCGGGTTTCAGGCACTTCACAGAGCCTGCTCGTTGTTTCCCTTTGGGTCTCTCGGTTGGATAGGAAACAAACACCAGGTAGATTTATTTTGTTTTTGTGATTTATATCCTTTCTTCTCTTGAAATACAGGATGCAGACAAGAGAATTATTTAGAAAGGTTCAAATGACCCAGACAATGTCATAAAAAAAGGGGGGGGGGGTCAAGAGGAATGCTTGCTATATAAAATACCAGATTTATAACAGATACTAAATATTAGTGCCTGCTTAGAGGATAGACAGAAAATGGATGGATGGATGAATGGATGGATGGATGATGGGTGGGTGGGTGGGTGGGTGGGTGGATAGATGGATGGATGATAAATGGATGGATAGATCAATAAATGGGTGGTTGTATTCTGAGAGAATGCAGCTTATTCTTCCAGTTGGTTTTCTGAAGGTGTTTTTAAAGGGAACTTAAAGTTTGGTATCTGAGAACATAGCTTATTTCACATGTGACCCAAAGCAAAGAATCCAGCTGTCAGTGTCCCTGGGGAATTCGTGATTGGCATAGTCCTTAGATAAAACCCTGAGGGAGTTTCAGCTGTCAGTTCAAGTTTGAGGCAATAGGCTGGGTCTGAGAGTTGCTAGTGAGCTGCAGATTAGGAGAGCCACCCCCTCCTGCTAACACACACACACACACACACACACACATACACACACACACAACACACATTAACAAAGGCTATGTTTCCTGAAACTGTTTCTACTGACTCGCTTTTCTGGTGAGAACAGTTGTCTAACT
This sequence comes from Mus minutoides, assembly GCA_902729485.2. Classification (NCBI taxonomy): domain Eukaryota; kingdom Metazoa; phylum Chordata; class Mammalia; order Rodentia; family Muridae; genus Mus; species Mus minutoides. The sequence continues at coordinate 41,157 of LR751470.1, forward strand.
GGAAGGTCACAGAAATTGGTAATGACCAGGAGAGAGGCTGGTGTGGGGAGAGGGAAGGAATGTGAAGAAATCTCTTGAGCATCTCCTTGATCAGCACTATCATTCCTGAAGCAGAAACAAGACTTCCCCAAAAAGAGGTCCTTCTGTGTCTTCTATTAGTAGGTCTGCCATTTGGTAAGATGGATGTGAGCTCAAAGACTCCATTGCAGATGGAAGAGACAGAAATTCTAGTCTAGGCTGGCTTTCTATGCCAGCCTTGTGAGCAGTTTTCCCAATGGAGACACAGAAGGTTGTTGACTGTTCATAGTAATTGGTTTGATTTGGATTCATTTAGTTTGATTTTTCCCATCAGGAGTCAAAATGCTCCCCCACCTGGAGAATTATAAGGAAATACATTACAGATGTCATGCACATGCCTTCACACAGATGCAGATGTTAGGATGTTATATGGCAGGCTGTTGTTACTTCAGTTTGTTGGGTTTGTTTCTGTAGCTCACTCTGTGGCCCTATCTAGCCTAGAACTGAAAGACATCCATCTGCCTTGACCCCAGGAGCCATGTGACACACCTGGATGCTTTACTGTTTCTCTGAGACCAGCTCTCACTGTGTGACCCATGTTAGCCTAGAACCATCAACTCTCCTGCTTGTGCCTCCTAAATTCTGGGAAGATAATGTTAAAGATGAATTCGATCTTACAAGCCGCCTCTAAGAAGTAAGAGCAGGCAGCAGTAGCCATTCTCCTGTTCACCCATCCATGCCTTCAGTGGGATTCCCAGGCGTAGGATTTGCATGTGGGGCCTCTGCAATTCTGAGCTCTTGAGTTTTTCTTGAAATGAGTTGTTTTCTGTGGTGGCTGGATACTATTTCCTTTTCTTGTCTGAGGGCTGTTATTGTAAATGTTGTCCTTTGGGAATCAAGAGTTGGCAACAATCTCTTTTCCAGTCTTATCTATTTTTTTTTAAATCTTTCACTGAAGTTAAACAACCTAATGTGAAAAAGAACTAAAGGCCTAGCTTTCTAGGGAAAAGCTAGCTACAACTAGAGCTCACACCTGCAGTTGTTGTGAATGCCCTGTTTGGGTGGCTTTGATTGTTGTTGGCTCTGGTGCCCCAGCCTCAGCTTCACAGATATGTTGAATCCCTGAATTTTGTTTCTCAGCCCTAGGCTGCCAGGCAGAGTTCACTCCCTCCTCTCTCCCAGGAATCCTGTTCTGATTATCATTTTTTAACTGACAAATTAAAATTCCAACTTAGCATGGTAGAGCATGCCTGCAGTCCTAGCCTTTGGGAGTCAGGCAAAAGGATCAGGAATCCAAGGTCAGTGTGGCCCATAGAGTGGGTTCCAAGGCAGCCCAAGTGCTCAGAGAGAGAACCATCCTTTCCAAAACAGAACTGAAGGAAACAAATCTGTAAGCTTCATTCATCCTTTTTCATTAAGAAAAAAAATCTTTAATGACACACCTCTTAAACCTTGTCTACTGCCGTTCAGTGATTTTAGAGTGTTTGTAGGATTTAGAGTTCCATCACCTCAAAATAAAGAATTCACAGTTCTTGGTTAGTGGCTATATAGACATACCTTGAAAATAGTTGAAATTGGTGCAGGATTAGCTCCAGAATCCTTCAATAAAGCAAACAGACCAACAAAGCAAGTCATACAGGTTTGTTTTTGTTTTGTTTTTTTTTTAAATAAAATTTAAATTTTTAAAAAATAAAATTTAAATTTTTTTAAATAAAATTTTTTTAAAAATAAAAAAGTTGGCATCAACCCCATTCAGACACCCATCACAATGATGTCTGACTTGCCACCATTGATCATGACTGTTCTCAATGGCAAACACTTTCTTGGTTTTCAGTGTACTTTCCCTGTGGTTACTTTAATCTAGGAACAGTCAAGTCTTAGTGAGTGATCGTTGGCCATTGAATATGTCTGTAGAGAATTATCTTCATTTTAAGTGACTTGGAAAGGCCTGCCCACTCTGGGTGGTACCATTCCCTTGGTAGAGGGTTGTATGAGTAGAGAAAAGGAGCTACTAGTTTGTATGCATTGGTTCATCACCCTCTGTTCTTGCCTATAGATGTGCTAATGACTAGCTGCTTCCAAAATCCTGTATCTTTAACTTTTGTAAGACAATTTGCTTTAACTTGGAATGTGAACTAAAACAATCACCACCTCCCTTGGTGTGTTTCTCTAAAGATATTTTATTGAAGCAACAGGGACAGGAACAAAGACCCATCAAGGGAATCAGGCTTTGGCAGCTATAGGCTTATGAAATATAATTCTGAAACAGTAAGACTTGAATGTCAAAATCAGTCCTCCATCCACACCCAGGCTGCAGAGTGCTGTGTGCAAGTGTACAAACATCAGTCTCCTGAGACATTCCACAGTGCATCCCTGCTCACAGCCTGTTTGCTTCGTTATGCCTGTGTTCATCAGAGTAGCACTTTTAATTTCCTTAGAGAATGGTTCCTCTCCATTCACAACAGTGGGTAAAACATGCAGGAAAAGTGTCAGAAGAAATTGCAATTCAATCTTGGTTACTCTGTTTCAGCACATGGGCTAGCTCAGTCTTGGTTACTCTGTTGCAGCACATGGGCTAGCTCAGTCTTGGTTACTCTGTTGCAGCACATGGGCTAGCTCAGTCTTGGTTACTCTGTTTCAGCACATGGGCTAGCTCAGTCTTGGTTACTCTGTTGCAGCACATGGGCTAGCTCAGTCTTGTTACTCTGCTGCAGCACATGGGCTAGCTCAGTCTTGTTACTCTGTTGCAGCACATGGGCTAGCTCAGTCTTGGTTACTCTGTTGCAGCACATGGGCTAGCTCAGTCTTGGTTACTCTGTTGCAGCACATGGGCTAGCTCAGTCTTGTTACTCTGTTGCAGCACATGGGCTAGCTCAGTCTTGGTTACTCTGTTGCAGCACATGGGCTAGCTCAGTCTTGTTACTCTGTTGCAGCACATGGGCTAGCTCAGTCTCCTTACTCTGTTGCAGCACATGGGCTCCAGCCCACTGTAGATCATTACAATGATTTTAGAATAATCTAAACTATTTTATCCCACCCCAGGCAGCCAATAATGTTCTGTTCCTATAAGTTGCCCATTTTCCAACGTCTTCCTCTTAATCTCGTTATTGGATGGGGAACTGTCTCTTCTGCATTAAAAGCAGTGTTTTCTTGAGATGGGATGCACTGGCTATTTCTGCTCTGAGCTTGATTGTCAGTCTTTCCTCTGTCACCTCACCCTTCTGGGTCTCTTTGTGGCTTCTTTCTTTCTCTTCCTTGCTTGGTTTTGAGATGAAGTAAAGAAGAAATGGGGAGGGTGTGTAAAGCTTTACCCTGACCTGACACAGAACTCCAGAAGCGATGTGCAGATGTCATCAAACTATCATCAGAATGACCTAGAGAGCACATGTGACAGCCCTTTGTAGGAATCAGAAAAGTTCATTTTGGGACCAGCCCCTCAGTCACTGAAGGTCATCATTATCCCAAACTGTGCAAAGAATAAGTTTGGACCAGGCCACTGGGTCTCAGAAATGACTCCTGGGTGCAATGTATCCCCCACCATCCCAGCTGCTTCAGAAGCACTGGCCTCCCCATACCGCCCTCCTGTGTTTGATTGAGCCCCCTAGATTATTCTGATTTTATTCTAGAGTGCTGAGAACCCCCGAACTTCATTTGATATCTGAGTTCCCACCAACTATCATCAATGAATAAACTTCTAGGTATGTAAAATTAAATGCAATTTTTAGCAAGAAGAGGACAAGAAGACGCTCAGTTTTGTTAGACCTCCATTATTTAGTGTTGCATTTCAAAGTCATATCTGAGTGATGTAGTTCTAGTTCAATTAAAAGCATATCTAGATGAAATAAAATCACATCCTAGATCCATACCATCACACTTCTGTGTATGGCTCAGGGACTCTTAAGGCATATGATGTATCACATGACCTTAAGGTCTTGTGTGTCGCTGACACTTGTCACATGCTTCACTTCACAGGTCTACAACATGGGTCCCAGCACCCTTCCTGGGTCATCTGTCAGCATCTCCTTCCCCAGCCGGCTGTCACCTGGTGGCGCAGAGATGTTTCAGGTCCAGGACATGGTGGTGAGTCCTCCATTTGTGTCCTATGTTGGTTTCAGCTTTGAGGTACCTGTTTGAAATGTGTATCCACTTACCCAGGAATCTTGTCAGGAGGTTCAGGAAGTCAAGGTGTTTTCATACTTAGGAGACATACCAGGGGAACGCTGAAGAAAGACATTCGTTTCTATATTGCGGCAATTTGGTTGATGCCACAAGACCTTGGAAGGGATGAGGAGGGGACGGTGGTAAATTCATCCCCCATGGTGGCTTGTGGTCCCTCTGGAAACTCCTGAAGACTATCTGCAGTCTTGTGTGTGTGTGCATTTCCTTTAGAAGAGCCTTAACATTTGTAAAGATTCTCAAAGGAAACCAATACCCAGGGATTAAAGAGCAGTGAGGTAAGACGTGCATGATGAGGCTGAAACTGTTTCTCTGTGTGTCTGTCTCTTTGTGTCTGTCTCTCTTTCTGTTTCTCTCCCCTCTCTCTCTCTCAGACATAATGCAATTCTCAGACTATAATACAGATGTTCATAAAACATCTGTGGAGCATGAGAACAATTCTATATTCTAAAGCAGTTGCTAAGTCTATGAGTTCAGAGAAACACTGACAACACTCTCCGCAGAGTCCCTCTGCAGGGTGACTTGATCTGTCATTGAGGGGTGGTTTAATGTCCAGGGAGATGGAGTGTGGGGCATCCACCTCTCTCTGAACCTCTGGAAAGGAGACTCAGCAGAGTCAGCATACAGGAAAACACATGCAAGCTGGGTTGAGAGGATCAGGAAAGCATGGGAGGGGTAGCAGACAGCCAGAGAGATGCTCTCTGCATCATGGTTTGAAAACAGGCTGCATGCTCATGGCCTGTGACACACTTAAGTCTAAAGGACACTGCCATGGGGTGGAGGTCTGGGAGGATTTGTGGGAAGCCACTGTGGTTTCTGGCATTGGCCTCCTCTTGGGTCACATGGGCCAGAGACTAAAACCGTGTGAGTGTTTGAAGTGCTGAGCAGATCCTGGTCCCTGAAGCGCCTGCTCTGTTGCTTGCTTACCTCATTCTATGCCTGTGTGCCCTGTGCTGTGCCCTTGTCTGTGGGCCCTGCTGAGCCCATACAAGACAATCCCCCACTACTGTGTACCAATGGGGTGACACTGCCTGACCTTAGCTTGAGCGCAGAAAAGCACACACTCCTATCTTCTTGCTTTTTACTTTTAGTGCTAATGATTGAGCCCCATGCAAAACACATTCTACCGCTGAACTGCCCCCACTCCTCTCCTTCTTAACTGTTATTAACTATAGTAACCAAAGCCTTGCCATGCCCTCAATAGCTGGAAGAATAGTGTTTTCATTCTATTCTATACAGCACAGTATATAGTATTCTGTAAGAGCTGATCATATGAACAGCTAGCTATATTATATATGTTATATGTGTGTGTGTGTGTGTGTGTGTTATATACAATATATATTTTATAAGGAGACATAGCCCCATCCACCCCCCTCCCCATGAGCAGAAGTAACTATGGACCAAATCAGAGCTTTAAGTCACATGAATATTCAAGGCATTTAAGAACCATGTGATATGCAATTTTTTCGTCTTTCCTGATCTATTATCCATAGATATGTGTTAGGTTTTCCCCAGGGTTTTCAGAGTGGCTTCTCTGTGAGTCTAGCTGATGATCCTGAAACTCTCAAGAAGAAAGAGGAGCTGGCTTCTGGGTTTTGAGTTCTCAGAAGCAAACCCTTCAGGGTTTTTTCAAAACCATATTTAGGGCATGGTCAGTCACAGAATTCTCAGTGGCTAACCCCAGTGAAAAGACCAGCCATGAGGATTAGCATGAGATAGGACAGCAATCCCCAGACAGCGAATGTTGAGGCACTGTGTCCCTGTGAAGAGCCTTCACGCATGACTGGTGAGGAGCCTGGAGACAGTCATGTGGGTGGCATGATGCAACAGCGGACAAAGATCCAGACACTTGTCTTGGAAGCCTGCAGCTAGCTCACCCTTGCTTAGGGCCCCTGTTTTCTCAAAGTGAAGGTAGTCTGCAGCCCAGCACAGCCCTCTCTTGCTCTGTGGAGCCTGAGACCCCTCAGCAGATCAGTTTCTGACTGGCTAAGGTCATGATGTTTCTACCGCATCCTTCAGGACTTTGAATGGAATAAGGATTTCATTCAAGGGACTCGGGTAGTCTTCTAGTTTCCTTTCTGGGATAAAAACAACCTGACCGCCGGGCGTGGTGGCGCACGCCTTTAATCCCAGCACTCGGGAGGCAGAGGCAGGCGGATTTCTGAGTTCGAGGCCAGCCTGGTCTACAAAGTGAGTTCCAGGACAGCCAGGGCTACACAGAGAAACCCTGTCTCAAAACAAAACAAAACAAAACAAAAACAAACAAACAAACAAACAAAAAAACCAACCTGACCAAAGGCACCTTGGGTAGAAGAATGGGCTTATTTAGTTTATACTTCCAGGTCACAGTCTATCATTGAGGAAATTCAGGATAAGAAGTCAAGCAAGGACCTTGAAATAGAAGCCATGCAGAAATGCTGCTTGCTGGTTCACCCCCAGGGTCACACTTACCTAGCCTTCTTAGGCAACCCAGGACCAACATTTCTGGAATGGTGCTGCCCACATTGAGCCGGAGCCTCCTGCATCAATTACTAATCAGGACAGTCCCCCATACACTGTACAATCCCTAACCGAGACTCCCCTCGTGATGACTCCAGACTGCATCTAGTTAACAATTAAAGCTAATGAGGACTGTTAGCTTAGTACTAATCACCTCTTAGGAGTGATTATTACATCCGCACTTCTTAGGAGTGCTCATTAGGAAAGCCTCCAAGACCCTGTGTGCTTTCTAGAAGACTTGCATCAAGCACACCACCTCCTGAAGAAGGAGAGGGCATGGAAAAGGGGGAGAAGAAGGAGAAGGGAAAGAAGAAGGAGAAGGGGAAGAAGGAGAGGGGGAAGAAGAAGAAGAAGAAGAAGAAGAAGAAGGAGGAGGAGGAGGAGGAGGAGGAGGAGGAGGAGGAGGAGGAGGAGAACAAGAAGAACAAGAACAAGAAGAACAACAACAACAGCAACAGCAACAACAACAACAAGGACAAAGATAGCTTCCAAAGGTGGAAGTTGAATGCAGACCATTCAGCAAATTATATAAAGGGATTTGGGAAGAAGTCACGGAAAACTTGTACAATGCAGAAAAAAAGAAAATGAATTCAAACTATATGGCTAGTTTTTCTTTTAAAAGCATTAAAAAAAAAAAGTACTGAATATTCTCATAGCCTTTGGATGGGAAGCCTATCTCCTAAACCAGTCACAAATTCCTGAAGAAAGGACTGACAGATATATCAGCCACTTTTCTGTTGTGATAATGCCATGGCCAAAGGCAACTTAAGGAAGAAAGAACTTATTTGGGATCCAAATTTTAGTGTCCATAATGGGGCAGCAGGCAAGGGAGCAGGAAGCTGACTCATCATATCCTCAACTGCAAACACAGAGCAGAAAGAGAACAGGAATGGAGTGAGGCTGAGGACTGGCAAAGCCACCAAGTCTGTGCCACCAATGGGAGGGAGGCAAGTGCTCAAATACCTGAACCTGCGGGCGACACTTCTCATTCAGATACAATGTGTCATTCATACAACCGCCGCAGATACGATGTGTCATTCATACAACCGCCGCAGATACAATGTGTCATTCATACAACCGCCGCAGATACGATGTGTAAAGGTGATAACCTTTTGTAGCATCAAAATACTTCACAGGTAAAGCTCATAAGTGTTTGGGGAAAAGATATTTGCAACATAGGGAAGTGACCTATTATTTGTTTTTCAAAATAACAAAGAAAAGGCAACAACAAAAAAAAATCATACAAATGGGGGTGGGCAGAAAATCCACAGAAGTTTAAGTGGGAGATGAGCAAACCCAGCCTCCCTGTAATGAGAACAGTGCAAGCTAATGAGGAGGTTTTAATCTTTGAACACGTTGTTGGCCAAGAACAATGAGTGCATCCACAAATACGGCAGGTATAAAAGACAGAAAGGGAAACGGTCAGAACTTAAACATAAGTCCTAACCCCACACTTCTGGGGATCTGTTCCAAGAGACTGTAATCTACTCAGTGAAAAGACTTTCTGAGAGGAGATTTGCATTATCACGGTCTCAGCATTACTGTTGGCCTCTCCTATTCTAATGAAGTAGAAGGGAACTTCATGTATTCCATTCCAGTTCTGAGAGGGAGCTGTTAGAGTAAAGATAACAATAAATACTAAATTTATATTATTAGGAACTTATCACAAGCTGGGGAGATGACTCAGAAAAGAGTTAGAGGGACACCCAAGGTCTGAGTTCATAAGAACCTGGGTTGGTAGTCATTCTTGACCACTGGACCACACAGCCACCTGCTAGGCCTCCTGACATCATTCTGTCTGGCAATCATGATGTCACCCAGCTGCAGCAACACCATCTAGAAGACAGACTCAGGCTACACCTGGACTTCTGACTCCAAATCTACACTCAGACAAACCCTGCACAGTTCATGTGCACTGCCCTGTTTGAGAAGCCCTGTCCACATTATCATATTTTCTCCCATGTGCTTCCGTGTTCCTGTCGGTCACAGTTCCCTGTCTGATGACAGTTGTTGCTAAATTAGGCTGTCAGGAGGATTTGGTTTTAAGCCACATGTCCTGTCATTCAACGAGTGCTTTACACCCAACACATGTCAAGGGCTGGGTTACAACAGATAATAAAAGACAGAAAGACAGAGCCGCAATCATTCCCAGCCCAAGTGTAGCTTACCTTCTGGTGAGAGAAGACAAAAATAAGGAAAGTCCTCAGAGCATCACTTGTGCTAATGCTATGGAGACAAACTGAGGAGGTAGAAGATGGCCATGAGACAGGGAGAGTGGTCAGCAACATCTCTGAGTCTTCCTGTCAGGGCAGGGAACAAAGCAACCCAGGGAGAATATGAAATGAGATCTTTCTGCTTGATGGCCTTGACATGTTTACAAATAATCTGTCTGCCTTATCATTACTTGGCTTGATTTTTCTCTTTACAAGTACCAGCCCCCAAACCTCGAGGCTACCCCTGCGTGGCATTCAGATCCGACTCTCAGAAGTCTATGTATGTATGCTCATGAAAGTGCACACTGGAGTTTCCTATCACCACAAGTCACTCACTGTTCTGTCAGTGGCTGTCCACAGTGACATTGAAAAGTCCTGGGTTTTACGATTTGGCTGTCCTTGGATGCTAATTACAACAAGAAGTCTCCCTTGCAGTGGGCTTCCAGGAGTCTGAGGCTTACCTTGCACACCGGCTATGCCTGGTGTTTCCATGTACCAGCAGATACCACAAATCAGAACTGAGCAGCTCAGTTCTGCCTTAATCTCTGATACTGTACCCAGCATGCTGCTTCTCCCTCAGCTTTCCTCAGGAGAAATTCAATGGCTTGCCCTGATCCTGGATAAGAGGGTCTTCCTAGAGAGAACACTAGGCTTAAACCTCGCCTGCCCCCAGCAGTGAGAGATGGATTTACTGCCCCAGAGTGGCATAGGGACTACATGATCTAGCCCTCTATCTTTGGGCAGAATGTGGTCAAGATGTCTTTTCAGTACAACAGAACCATATTTCCAGCAAGTTCTCTCTGCTAAGCCATCCCAGCATACCTCAAATCCCACTGTTATGACTAGCCTTGGTCTCTCAAGCTCATTTCCCTCCTGACCTTTTCTAAGCTAAAATGGAAAACAGTTGCCTCGCTCCCTCGCAGAGAAGCTGAGCTATTGCCTAATTACCCCCACCCCCTTCTTTTCCAAAAAAAAAAAAAAAAAAAAAAAGAGAGCTATTTTCTCTCTTTCCTATCCTGGGGCATTGCCTTCGTTTTCTCCGTGGGCTCCAAAAAGTAAGAGCAAAAATTCAGAACGAACCAGCATACACTGTGATTTTTGCTCAGTCTCCCCCACCAGGAGCCGTCATTGCTCCAACAGTGAGAACCAGAACTTGGAGAACTTCATCAGGCCATGTTTGCCTCTCTGTGTAATTCCAAGACACTCTTGAGGGTCTCTGAAAAAGATCAAACAGGAGGGTCCAGTGATACACCCTTATGATTCCAGCGCTAGGGAGGCAAAGACGGGAAGATCTCTGAGGTGTGCTAGCCAACCAGTCTAGCCTAACTGGATAGCTCCAGATTTAGTAAGAGTCTGTATCTCAAGAAAGTATGGTAGAGAATGATTGAGGATGATACTTAACATCAACCTCAAACTTACATGTGTGCACACACATACACACACATATGCATATGCACATACACACACACATACACACACATATATGCACACATACATATACCCACATATACACACACACACATATACACACATACACACACATACACTCACACACACATACACACAATACATACACATATACACACATATATACACACATACATACACACAATACATACAAACACATACACATACTCACACACACATACACACAATACATGCACATATACACACATATATACACACATGCATATACACAATATATACACACACACATACACACACACACACATACATATACACACCAACAAGAAGGTTGTATTGGCTCAATCACAGGGTCTGAGATCCTCCATACATTCCCCAAACATATTGTCTGGCCATATTATTCACTAACCCACCTAACCTCCCTCTGACTTACCTTTCAGCCTACTGACCCTTTAAGGCTGCTGAGCAAGCCACTGTGTGCTTCGCTTGGCCCCTTTCCTTGCTCACATCTCCTTCTCCTTTTCTGCTTACCCCATCCCCACCCAATATCCAATTCCCAGGCCCTCTCTTCCATCATGCCTTCCTGGGTTTCACATAGACGATGCTTCAGAATGTAGATCCAAGTCCAGGGCCCACCCTCTCAGGGAGTCCACCCAGGCCACCAGCCTCAAATCTGTCAACCCCACTCTTGGTTCCATTTCACTGTGGCATTTCCTTTCCAGATTTGTCACTCACTAAAGTCAGTATACTTGATGTCTGTCTGTCTCTCTGTCTCTTACATCCAGTCAACTCCCCAACTCCACCTTCAGTCCATTTTAACAGTGGAGTATTATTCAGCCCTAATAAAAAAATGTCACCTCCTTCTCAGGAGAACCAAACGTCATGATAGCAAAGGACATGGCCCTGTTCTCTGTATATGTCCACACTCAGTGCCTGGGCGAAAACATAAGCTAGGAGAAATAAAAATTCCACTGCCCACATCAGCTACACCACCACCAGATATAATTCCTTCTGCAGTGGGCTTGGAAGATAGATCTTTAGCTATCAATAAACTCTACAATGTATCTAGAGGGTGCTCCTTACGTACAAAAAGATCTGAAAATTTTTTAGTCACTGGGAATCCCCACATAGAGACATTTTTTTAAAAAAAAACACCACTCACACACCAGCAGGAGTTGCCTTCATTTCCATCTGAGAATCAAAAAGAAGGTAATATTTTTCAAATCAGATAGAACTTCTTCCATTGCCAAAAGCTTCAATGAGAAATCCACAAACTTTGGGAATGGTTGTTATGGAATCATATTTCCTCATACCTCACCCCTCACATACCACTGACCTTGTCAATAGCTTTAAACCACTTTTTTTCTTCTTTATGTCCATGTATAGATGTGAGTCACGTAGTAAAGTTTCATAAATAGGTTAGGATAAGATCTGGGTCTTTTTTTTTCTCAACAAGAGCCAAATACTTTATAAAGAGGGGGAAATATTTGCCTGAATTCTGCAGCAATAGTTAAAGAGAGTTTATTGAATTGTGGTGTGATAGTTGCATTTCTGAGCACTTGGTCTAGGTGAGCTCAGCCAGAAGGCAAAATTGTGTGTCCCTGAGCTGTGTCTGTGCTCCATTCAAATGCTCTGGAAGGTAGTGACAAGCCAGCCAGGGTTGTGTGGACATCATTCAAGCCAGAGGCTGACCTTTGAACTGTGTGGACATAGAGAATAAATCAAGGCAGCAGTCCCCTCTCCTTGCTGACCCAGGGCGCCCACTCTTATCACTTGGAGCCCGAATGTGCTGTGTCCCAGCTGCTGTGAGTCCTCGATGCCATTGGGTGGGCCAGTTGGAATGCAGCTTACATGCATGGTGCTTTCTGGCCCCCAACATGAATAGGCCTTAAAAGTGGGGGCTAACCTGTCAGCTTCCCTTCAGCCCTTAAAACAAACATGATCCCCAGCCTCGCTGGTGCAGGCATAATGGGATGTTAAAGAAGTCCATAGCAGAAATTTCACTGAAGATAAACAGAGCTCATCAGCCACTACAGAGAAACACGTGGTTCTCATTTAACCTGCTGAGGCCAAACTGAGTGTGCCTCAGAAACATAAAAAATGGGGACCGGCTTTCTCACATGCACCCCAAATTCCTTCTGACCATAAGGCACTGCCTTAGCATTACCAGTCCCTAAGAAGTAGTTTGGTTTCCCTGGCCATTGGGATCCCACCCTTTGCCTCTTCTTAAATTTCCTGGACACTAGACCTGAGGCACACTTCAGACTTCCCTGAGGTCCTTGAAACCTGAGACCCAGGGAATCTGTTACCAGCTTCATTTTCTGCTGCTCTGGTGTACACACACCGCCAAAAAGCAGTCTAAGGGGTTAGATAGAGCACGGTGGGTAGAGATGTCATCTAGATGGCTACAGACCTTTTGATAGAAAGAGGCTTCTCAGATAACTTGCCTGATGGGTGCAGAGTGAATTCTGCAAATTCGCACAAACCTGAACTTTGTTCTTCACTGTAGTGGGATCGAAGAGCCAAAACTGGAATTTAAACAAACTAATACAATTCCAAGGTCTGTGCTGTGTCCCAGTGGGTGGAGGTGGGGTGGCGTGACAGGTTCATTCATTATCCAAATCAGTAGAGCATCCCACCTCCAGAGCGTCTCACCATCTGGGGAAGGTGAGCATCTCGGGCCTGCATGTCAAGTGCTCAGATAATGTATTTACGCCTCCATCTCTCACTGCGACGATCCAGTCACATCTGGAAATTCTTCGCTGTCACTTCATCTCCAAAACTACTTCCCTTCCGCATCACTCTAGTTCTGGTGAAGGCCTTCCATGCCTGCGAAATGGGCCTCTCTGGGGCCCACCTTTCTCGGATTACATGGAAATGAATTCTCTTTTATGGGGAGCCTGATGTGGCCTGCACTCTTGACTCCCTGGCATATTGGCTGATTACCCCTAAAGGGGAGAAAAAGGGCCCAGGACTGAGGCCGAAAGTCTTATGTCAGCCATCCCTAGAGCTGGTGGAAATACAAGCATTCCTCTATAGCATAAAAGCTGGCAGGCTCACAGGAGGCGCACACCCTGCTTCCTGGAGTGTTGCTATCAAGGCTTCATTTCTCCTCTGTCTTGTCTTTGGTCTCAGTAACCTCCTGACCTTTCAGACAGAACACAGTTTCCTCTGTGTGATGAGAAGTGGCTGCGCAAAAATATATTTTCTTTAGGAGATAGTTTTCAATTAGAAAGAAGACAGACATCTAAGCCAAAGTTAACGATGTTTTCAGGATTTTAAATTTACTCTCTTGGTCCAACGAACTGGTCAAGGTTCCTGTCACTGAACCACATACACAGTTAATTAAAAGAAGACAGTATGCTCAGTGTCATTTTCTTTCTAGAATTAAAAAGCCTAGGCTGTCCTGGTGGTCGTGCTCCGTCCCCAGCTCTGCAGATCTCAAGGGAGCTGTTACTGTGGACAGCTGTTCTGTGCCTTCATTTCTCCTTTCCATTTCAACAACAAAACTCTCTAGTTGAGGTCCTTCCTGATAGGAAAATGGGGCACTGGGAGGTGGGGACTAAGCATAGCTATAGCCTTCTCTGTGCTTTCCTCACGGAGCTTGGGATGATGGGAACGGGTTTCCCCCCTTTGGAATTCTATCTGTGTGTTGGAACCTCTGGCTACATGTAGAAATAAACATGAGAACTTGGGGCTGGAGGTGTGGTACCATCAGTGAAGTGCTAGGCACACAAGCGTGAACAACACCAGCCAGGCATGGCAGTGTGTACCAGTAATCCCAGAACTGGGTGAGCAGAGACAAGAGACTCCCTGAGGCATGCTGGCCAATGCATCCTGACTGAACCAGCGAGAGCCAGCTTCACTGACATGCTGCCTCTAAAGAATAAGGAGGGGAAATGACTGAGGAAGACACCCGACCTTGACCTCTGCTGTGTGTGCTCTCACACACACATACATGTGTATACACACTAACACACGTGTACATGTACAGAGAGACAGACAAGAATTATATGCCAAACTGATAGGCAGGAAATCTTCCACAAAGTGTAAAAATTGCTATGTGCACTCACACATATACACACACATGCACACACACTGACACATATGTACATATACACACAAAAAGAGAGACAGGCAGACAGACAGACCGAGAGGTATCACATGCCAAACTGATAAGCAGGGAGTCTTCCACAACGTGTAAAAATTCTTCCTTCTTTAGGAGGACATGCCCACAGACACTTCTAGGAGTTCTCTGCTGTCTTTAAACATTGGGACATTAACACCCAGAAGCTGTGTTCTCGGCCTCTCAGATCGTGGATAACATAAAGTTAGGTGCATCGCAGCTGAGGACTCACCAGGACTGTTATTTCCATCTCAGGCCTTTTATTAGGTAGCCCCACCCCTGCTGGACACGCAGAACAAATCAGGAGTGACTTAGAGCGTCTGCCTCTCTGCGGGTAAGAAGCACCAGAGGCTTGAAGTGGATGCTGGATGTGCAGCCCTTCATCTGCTTTAGGAAAATCACGTCATCTGACCGTCCGTCAGACAGTACCGAAAAACACCTGGTAGTCATTCACAGCCATGTAACTTAATACAAGATATTAAAATGAGAGGCAACCAGGAATGTAAATGCAGTTCACATTTCGCTGAATGGAACAATGGAATTGGCTCACTTACGTTAGGACAGGTACGGTTAGCCAAGTGCTATCAGGTCTCGGGCATTTTAATGAGTCCCAAAATGAATGTCCCCACAACTGCTGTGGAACGCGGTAAGCGCCCTACGGTGGAATGGGGACCGCCGTGTCTTCTGACCTCTCCACTCCCAGAGTAGGTAGTTGGTAATTGAATTAGCAGAGCTGGTATTCACAACATTCTCTTGGTATCCCATCTCAAAGGGCATGTGAATTCAGAGAATTCAGAAGGGCCCAGCAGTTAAGTCTCAGGCCTGGTTGTGTTTACCCCCTTGCTGTCAGCTGTGCTTAGGTAACGTGATACATAAAAGTGGCCCAGGGAAGTGACAGGGAGCAGAATGTCGGCTGACAGGGAAACAGGAGTTAACAGGAAACACATGGTCTCAACAACAATGAACCTGTGCTGTTTCACCCCTCAGCTCTGGGCTAGTTTCAAGTCAACTCCCCCGAGGGCTGCTCTGAGGGAGACTCCAAGCAGGGCTCCTGAGTGACGCAGAGTTAGTTCAGGCTTCCGCTTACCCATCTCTCGGACTGTGCACCAGAGGTGTGGAGCCAGGCAAATTTTGATGACCTTCTCTGTGATCGCCCAGCCAGTGGGGAGTGATCAGGAGAGTGATCAGGAGTGATCAGGAGAGGGGGGCTAAAGCTGAGGAAAGCGTCATCCAGGCCTCAGATGTGCTGGTAAAATAGAAGCCAGGAGTAGCCAGGGACACATTCAGGAGGCAAGAGCTGGTGGGTCTTTGTGAGTTCAAAGCCAGCCTGGTCTACACAGTGAGTTCCAAGCCAGCCAGAGATACGTAGAGGCAAAAAAAGAAAAGAACGTGCTAGGAATACCACAGGCCTGAGTAGAGTTGGTTCCTTAGTTCTGAGGCAGGTTAATCCACCACCTCCAACCTCACATGCTCCTCCTTGGTGCTGAGACTTGTTGGTTTCCCCCCTATCCTTCACCCTTGCTTTGTTGTGCAAAATAGGATAACGAAACACAGAGAGGAGGTTCCTGTGGCAGGTAGTTTAGTCAAGGGGTGTGGTGCTGGCACCTTGCTGTGGTAACTTCTTATTGCAGATTAATGGGGGTAGGTTCTCACCCTACTGTGATAGCCCTCTTAGCTCACCCTACTGTGATAGCCGGCTTAGCTCACATGGTCATGTGTTGTCACCTGCTATGACAGTAATCTTAGCAAACATGGGAGTGGGGTCATCATCTGCTATGGCAGCAGTCTTAGCACACAGGGTGATGGGTTGTCACCTACTGTGACAGCAGTCTTAGCCTACAGGATGGTGTACAACTTCAGTCCTAGCACTCAGGAAGCAGAGGCAGGCAGATCTCTGTGAACTCAAGGTCAGCCTGATCTACTAGTGACATTTTAGGCCAGCCAGGGCTACATAATGAGACCCTACCTCAAAATAAATAAATAATAAAACAACAGCCTCATGCTAATCCACCAGCCCCACAGTGCTTACACGGATTAATTCATTTATGAAGGTAGAGCCCCAAGTGCCCCGAGGCCACACCTGCAGGCACGCCAACCTGTGAGTATGGGGGAGGGCACATTCACACCACAGCAGGAGTCTTCCATCCAGGCCATCCCTCCTGCCTTCACCCCATGCTTGTCCCAGGTTGAACTCAAGGCCACAGTGTGTGCCTTCAGGCTTCGCTCTTCCTTTCTCTCTGGATTCTGAGCCCGCTTCCTCAAGATCTGGGGGGAGGCCTGGTAGCTCCCCTGAGTGGGGAGTGCTCTGAGGCTGGGGATGGACAAACTAGTGGTCAGTGGTCAGGGTGTAGTGTGAAACCAGCCGTTGTGGCGCCATCTGTAGAGCCTGGTGCTCGGCAGGGAGTGTGGCAAGGACTCTGGCTCCCCAGCCTTGCAGAGCTACAGGCAGAGGTTGCAAAGTGTGGGTGACAGATAGAGACCTGGTGTCACCGTGTGTCCAGAACACTTTTGTTGTCTGTTTCTCTGTCATTCTCTGTCTGTCTGTTTCTCTGTCTCTCTGTCTCTTACATCCAATCAACTCCCAAACTCCACCCTCAGTCCATTTTAACAGTAGAGTATTATTCAGCCCTAATAAAAAATGTCACCCTGTCATTTGTGGCAACATGGATGAAACTGGAGGACATTACATCGGTGAAGTTAACCAGACATAGAATAAAAATACACATGTTCTCAACAAGCAGCAACTAGAAAAGGTGACCTCACAGTCACGTGTCAGATAGTGTACACCAGAGCCTGGGATGGGTGGGAAAAAGAACTTGGGGAAGGGGGGATGGTTTAATATGGATGAGGTGCAGTGAAGAAGCTAACAGAGAAAGTTCTGAATGTCCCCAATACAGACAGACAGACATCCAAGGCGATAGATGCTCCAGGTACATGATGGTATCCTTATACACTGCATTTACATTCTGAAACCTCACAGCAGGCTGGTCAGTGCTAGAGAAGGAGCACTTGATGCTTTGCAGGAGAATTAATTCAGTTCCTGCATACAGACTGGGTGGCTTACAACTCTGTGTTTATAACTCCACTTCCAAGGGATAATGCCCTCTTCTGGCCTTCCTAATGTGTGTGTGTTTGTGTGTGTGTGTGTGTGTGTTTGTGTGTGTGTGTGTGTGTGTTTGTGTGTGTGTGTGTGTGTTTGTGTGTGTGTGCACATGCTCGCGCGTGCATACAAGTGCAGGAGCACACATATACACACAATATTAAAAAACCTTTAATAAGAAAACTCACGCTATGCTCACAAATCCATAGGGTTTTTTTTTTATATCTTATTTAAAACACTTCGTCAAGCTCTCCCCCACCCCCCGTTTAGACAGTCTCCATCCTGACAGCAGTACTCATTACACAGAGGTGCTGCAAGCATCCAACGTTATGTCTTACCTGATAGCACAGAGGTGTTGCAAGGGTCCAGTGTCTGTTCCACCTGTTAGAATACTGCCTCATAGAAACTAGAATTACCTTTTACATCTGGACTCTGCCTAGAGAGGGCCCATAAACAACCCCACCTGGCTCCCAAGGAGCTGGGCTTGGGAGGTGGAGCTAGAAGAACAAGCCTGGCATGATGCTGTGATAGTATGTGCCAGTAACCCTGGTATCTGGAGGCCGGAGTAGGAGGGCTATAGCAATTCAAGGCTAGCCCAACAGCACACAGCTTCTCCAGGTCAATAACGGACACCATGATCCTGAGCCTCACATGTGAAAACATCCTGGTTCCTCTGACCCCTTCTTCTGACCACAGTCTACAGGACCATCTCTTTCTCACTTGGGGACAAAGGCTGGTGGTGTCCAAAGGAAAAGCCAATTTTCCTTGGCAGTGACATTACCAGGACAAGAGCCTCAGTTCAGGCTTCAAACCCCATGATTCATGAAGTGAGGCCACTTAGAGTAGATGGGACGCTATCCTCTGACACCTTGGCCACATCCAGCCACTATCACAGATGACTCTCCTGCCACAAGATGTCCATGTCATCTTGGGCTCCACAGTGTGGGCTCCCGACAGTCTCCCACACCACCACCCTCTCTTGGTTTCAGCTTATACAGGGTTTTCTTTGGGGTCAGGTTTGGAGAGTGCAGATAACAACAGAACACCCTCAATAACTGTGCGGGCAGAATCTGGCCTCAACAATGTGCCCTGCGCCCTCTTGTCCCTGGTTGTGGACTTAGTAGGTTCTTTTGTGCAGATTCCAATAGCCATGGGCCTCCCTCGACTCCCAGGGGTCCCGCTGAGAACCAGCCCTGTCGTGGGAAGCATTTGGGCTCCAGCAGTCTGGGAAAGTATGAGACTGAGTGGGCAGAGGAGAGCAAGGAGCCGCAGGGCCCCCAGCCAGCTGAACACGGGCAATGTGGTGTTTGGTGTGACATGGGAAGAAGATTTCATTTCCTCATGATTTTGAGTAAAGATGATTAAAGCCAAGTTGAGGAGTATTCTAGTTTGCTTTATTGTGCTTCAATAAACATCCAAAAGCAACTTGGGGAGGAAAGGGTTTATCCAGCTTACAGCGTACAGTCCGTCGTGCAGGAAGCCAAGGCAGGAACCTGGAGGCAGGAACTGATGCAGAGGCCATGAAGAAATCTTTCCTAGCCAGGGCTCACTCAGGCTGATTTTTTATAGCACCCAGGGCCATGAGCCCTCCCACATTTACCACTAATAAAGAGAATTCCCCATGGGTTTTCCCAAGGCTGATCTGATAGAGGGGTGGTTTTTGTTTTGTCTTGTTTTAACAACTAAAGTTCTCTAGACAAAATTAACCAGGCCATGGGGTAGGGTTTTAGCAATCACTTATCTACAGAATGGAAGACAAGGACCCCTGGCTGAGAACATGGTTCCATGAGTAACAGTGCCAGCTACTAAGTCTGGTGACCTGAGTTTGGTTCCCAGAACCCACATGGTAGGAAAGAACTGACTTTGACCTCCACATATGCGCCATGGCACGTACGCCTCCCTCCATTCACACAGACACAAGATGCTCTGTACAAGTTGCACATATGATCCTGGAAGTGTGTGATCAGCTCCTAGGAGTAGCCATGTAGACCCACTGTGCTAATTCCATGGATAATGAAACCAAGTCTCGGGAGACTCAAATTGTCATGGTTGTGAAGAGGCAGAGCTGGGCTGCAGCAGGTACCACAGAGTATTCAAGAGTGTAACCAAGCATGGTGGCACACACCTTTATTCCCAGCACTCGGGAGGCAGCGGCAGGCAAATCTCTGAGTTCGAGACCAGCCTAGTCTACAGAGTGAGTTCCAGGATAGCCAGGGCTACAAAGAGAAACCCTGTTTCACAAACATCACAGAAAAGTCCATGGGATTGGAGAGACAGCTCAGAGGGTTAATGACGTGCTCACCTTACAAGCATGAAGACCTGAGTGAGTTCAATCCCACATTAAGAGGCTAGGGGTCAGGGCTCATGTTTGTAACCCTAGTGCTGGAGAGCTGGGGACAGGAAGATCCTTAGGGGTCACCAGCCAGTCTAGCTAGTCTGTTAAGTTCCAGGCCATTGAGACCATCTCAGAGAAGGGAGATAGTATCTCTGGAGCTGACACTAAAGGTTGTCCTCTGGTCTCTGTGTTGGCATGTGCCCATACACACAAACTTGGACACACATTTTTAAACGTGTACCACATGATTCGCCACAGTCAAGTTATAGACCCTTCCTAGTGCTCATCAGCAGAGGCATGGGCGGTGTAGTGTATAGACACAGTAAGGCCTGTTCAACCACAGAGATGAGTGAACTTTGTCAGACACAGGACAAGGGTGGAATAGAAGACCATCATGTTCAGTGAAATAAGAGGGGAGGGGACAGAGCACAAGAGTGGTGTGGGGGATAGCATCCAGTCCCTGGGTTCCTCTTACTGGGTTAGGCTGCTGATAACAGCCAACCAAGTAACCTTGGGTAAGTCACCAAACCTAAGGTCTCAGGTCCTTATCTGACAGCCAAGACCAAGGACTGCCTGATCTGAGAACTGCCTTCCAAAAACAACATTCCAGGGTACTCTGTTTCCCTTTCCAGGCCCAGAGTCAGCACAGAGTGACCTGGCCTCCCAGCCTGCAGGCGCTCATACATCCCATGAGCTGTCCAGCGGTCAGCTTTTTGTTGGCTGAGAGGAGACAGTGTCAAAATGGGTTACCATGAAGAATTCTGGGTAAAAAGAGGGCAGATGGTTGTCCTCCTCCCTGACCCCACCACAGTCCATCCTTGACCCCTGGACCTAGTGCTGGGGGGGGGGGGTGTATGGTACATGGCCCACTCTCAAGAGCACCTCTGTCTACAGTTCTGCCTTCTTCTTATCTCCCTGTACCTCCATCTTTAAAATGGCACCAGATATGGCCCTGTCGCACGGGACTGTTGTGAAGCAGATGTTAAAGTGTGAATGGCTCTCAGAGCTGATCCCAGATGTTACCATGACTGTGACCTGTTCATCCTCTCAAAGGAGTGCCTCCCTGCTGTGACCCTGGTCAGGGACTGAGTGGCTGAATTTTAGCTGCACTAGATCAGACACCCTTGAGACCCTGGGAGCCTTCAGTCTCCTTCTGAAGCAGGACTGCCCTGAGCCTCCCAGAAAAGTGGGCTATTTCCTGATTAAAATGATTCCTGTATAACCACAGTCAGGAGCTCAATGGCCAAGGTTTTCATCCACCACCGACTTCAGCTTCTGCTTCCTGCCCCACATTCCACTGGGGGCAACCTGTCATAAGGCATCAGATCCCCTGACCATCACTTCCCTGTACACTCACCACCCCAGAGATGCCTTGTGGAAGAAGAAATTAGTTCTGGCTGTGACTCTGCCCACCAAGGCCTGGCCGTTTCTCACACACTTCCCTGCCGCTCCCGGCCCCTGACCCTCTTTGCGGGCATCTGTGGCTAGGCATCACCACCATCTTCTCACTTAGGGGGCTCTTGTGCAAAACCAGCTACAGCGGGATGACAACCAGGTTTCTCCCCCACCGCCCCCGCTCCCGCCTGGAAAGCCAGAGCACCAGTTTTCAGAACGTTGAGGAACTCTTGGTCTGCCTCTGATTTCAGTGAGGGTCAGCGTGTCTGTCTTACAAGTTCTGAGGCTTTCTCGGTACCAGCCAGGTGTGTGGTATGATGACCAAGCCTTGGGGAAGTAGGGGTGTCATCACTGGAAATCCTGTGCAGAAGACTGTCTTCTCTTGTCCCTCAAGGGACAAGCCAGGGAAGGGGAGTCCCACATGCTTGAGAATGAAAGGAGACAGACAATCTGAGAGCAAGAAGAGCTCACAAAACCAAACCTCAGGTACCCACCACGTGGCTGATACTACAGTTGGAGCAGGAATGAGGACCCAGAGCAATTCTCTCAAAAACAGCTCCTAAGGGGTTTTACAACATCCTGGTGGCTCCACAGAACCTTCTAGAAACTTCTAACAGTGGGCCATACATGAGACCCACTTATAAGCTCTGATCTCCACATGAGGGCTCTTGACTCTGTTAGCACGTG
Source organism: Mus minutoides (assembly GCA_902729485.2). Classification (NCBI taxonomy): domain Eukaryota; kingdom Metazoa; phylum Chordata; class Mammalia; order Rodentia; family Muridae; genus Mus; species Mus minutoides. The sequence continues at coordinate 63,131 of LR751470.1, forward strand.
ACTTGAATTTCTTTTTGCCTCCTAAATACCTGTCTGAAAGTAGTGACATAAATGAGCTTTGAAATCAGGAAGCAGAAGGTTAGAGCTGTTCCTCAAATCTTGTTTGCACGCCGTGGTCAGCTCAGCTCAGTTTATTGAAGAACTTAATAGCCACATTTTCTGTCAGAACTTCTGCCTTAAACACTTCTCAGCCAGAGCTGTGGTAAGCCTGTGGGCCTGGCTGCTAGGCAGGCTGAGGCAGGAGGATGTCTTAAACCCAGGAGTTCAAGGCCATACCGGGAAACATAGTCAAGAATTTCACAAAACGAAATGCCCTTTGACCGTTTTTGTACTCTAGAGAATGGTAGCAGGGAGCGTCTATGCTCAGCTGCTGTGCCAGATGCTTCTATTTTAGACAGCTGGTTCTAACAGCTTTCTCTCTCTCTCTCTCTCTCTCTCTCTCTCTCTCTCTCTCTCTCTCTCTCTCTCCAGGTGAGCCAAGAGAAGGGTAACTGCTCTCTACAAAGGAACCCCACCCCCTGCATCATCCCTCAAGAACAAGAGAACATCTTCCACACCATATTTGCTTTCTTCTCCAAGTCTGGAAGAAAAGTGTTGGTAAGAAGTTGCTTGGTGACGGGTGAGCCTCACAGGGAAGGCATGACAGAGACGAGAGGCGGGTCTTCTACTTGGTGCTTCTTATTTCTCAGATCTGCTTTTCACTGGTTAACTGACTCAAGGACTGTGATCAGTCCCTATTTTTCAGCCCAGGGTTTCCCTCAAAAATCTATATTCCGGGGCTGGTGAGATGGCTCAGCGGGTAAGAGCACCCGACTGCTCCTGCTCTTCCGAAGGTGATAAGTTCAAATCCCAGCAACCACATGGTGGCTCACAACCATCCTTAATGAGATCTGGCACCCTCTTCTGGAATGCCTGAAGACAGCTACAGTGTACTTACATATAATAAATAAAATAAATCTTTAAAAAAAAAAAAAAAAAAATCTATATTCCAAATTCCATTGCATGACTAACAGAAAACCTAAACAACCTACCGACCAGGAAGTAAATGATGTCTTCTCCTAGAAGGAATCTACAGTACAGTGGGGAAACCTCCTAGTGGTTTCTATTAAAATTAAACATGTATGCATTACACAACCCAGAAAAATGTACCATTTCTGGGTCCATCCCCAAGAAGTGAGTACACGTGTTGTTGAAAGAAACAGGATCATTTGAAGCAATTTTAGAGTAGCCAAGACCAGAACAATTCAGATATATATCAACAGTACAATGAATTAACAGGTATATCCATACACATGAATATTATAGAACTACAAAAAATAAATATAACTAATATTATTCCATATACTATATAGCATAAGTAAGTCTCACAGAAATTACACTAAATGAAAGATGAATAAAGAACATTTTGGAATGTGTGTAAGGAGTTCAGAAATAGCAAAGTTGGCAAAAAGATAGCATGGTCAGGTTGGTTCTCCAGTGAAAACATATGTAAAACATACATGAAACATACATAATACCTATGTAAAACACGTGTAAAATGTATCAATATAATTCTTAGAATTTGTTCTTTTTACCGTGTGTGTTCTACCTCATCAGAACTTTTCCAGAGTCCCTTTTCCTTCACCCTGATTACTTTCACTGAGTGCTTTACTCCCACCTAAGCACACCCCACACTCACTTGAACACCTCCCCCGCCCCTTGTAGTGCTCAGCTGTCTGGTTCGGAATTGTTTTTTTTCACTTGCATACTGCTTTGCTTCTTTTTGCTATGACATTATACCCTGGCAAAAGCAACTTAGGAGAGAAAGAGTTAATTTTAGCCCACAGTTCCCAGGGCTCAATTCATCATTGTGCAGAAGTCAGGAGATACCAGTCACTTTGCATCCACAGTGAAAAAGCAGAGAGGAAAGAATTAAGACATTTCTGCTGTGCTCAGCTCACTTTATTCTCACACAGTTCCGGACCCCCTGCCTAGAGAATGGTGCCACCCACATCACCCACCTGGTGAGCAGGTCTTCCGACATCAATCAGTATAGTGGAGATAGCCCCTCACAGAGCACCCTGATCCCACAATCAGTATAGTGGAGATAGCCCCTCACAGAGCACCCTGATCCCTCATTGAGACCGTCTTCCTAGGATTCTAGATTACGTCAAGCTAACCAGTGACCCACATGGGGAGGATAGCCTATCTTTGTAAAGGCCCTAGGGGACAGTTAGATATAGTGACATCAGCTGTGTCTTCCATACAACTCCAGGTCAAGCTGAAAATGTCCCCTGCAATTGAAGCTTCACACAGGTATACATACACATTATACATGCACACTTCCAAAAACAACAGAAAAATTCCTCCTTGGTCATTGGAATAAACTTCCGCTTGGCGGCTTATGTGTCTCGTAGTCATACAACTTCTTTGTTCTTTAAGCACCCACCCCCACCCCACCCACCAAACAGGAGCATGGTGTCATCCTGCCAAGGCATAGACCCAGAATCTGCTGTAGTTGGAAAGTCTTCTTGTTTAAAAACTCATGAAAATACATCGGGATATCTAAATGTTTCTTTTGGAGAAGAACTGATTCTCCTGGTGAAATTCAACTTTTTGGTAGGATTAACTTCATAACCACCTTGTGTCTACTGTGGACTCCCCCAAACACTGGAGACCAGAGCCCTAGTGCTCAACTAGACCAGAAGTCCTTCTACCACCCTCTGCTGGTGAAAGAGCATAATTACATCTTCTTTAGTTTGGGGGGGTATGCTAGTTATAGTTTTTTTGGTTTTGTTTTTAAAGCTATTCCATATAGCACTACAATTTATATATTAAATAAGAGTAATTGGGTAGTATAGTTATAAACAGAAGAAATCATGGAAATAGTTCATGTTACACAATCCCTCCCCCCATACCATATTTGTTTAAAAATCACTTTTTAAAATCAATTGATGGGACAGGTGTATTCAGTGACTGGACACACCTAATTCCTATTTTACTCTGTATTTTGGAGCTGGGATGGAATCCTGGGTCCCAGACAAGGTGGGCAGTAAATCTGACACCAGCCACTCCACAGGCCCCACCTCTTCCTCTTGATATTGCCTGGCTTAACATAACAGACACTCTGCGCTATGGATGGCTTTGGATGGTCTCTGTCTCTTAATTCCATCTGGAAATTTTCTCCTCAGGACTGTGAAAAGCCAGGGAGCTTCTGCCTAACGTTGCACTGCAACCTTAGCGCTCTCCCGAAAGAGGAGAGCCGCACCATCGACCTGTACATGCTACTGAACACAGAGATACTGAAGAAGGTGAGTCCCTGGGCTGTGCTCTCAGTGGTTACGCAGAACCCCTGGAATCCGTTCTCCAGGACACTCCTTCTCAAACTTTCCCAGCATGCACCACGGGCGATTCGTCCGTCAGATGTTGCCAAGAAACAGTATCAGACTCTCAGTGTTCACGCCGTGTCACCGAGAGTGTCCTAGCATCTTTACTGAGTTCTAGCATCTTCACCGGCTTCCCGGGTTCTCATCTGCCCATCCGCGCTGTCCTTCTTTCATTTTCCTTGGGCTAAGCTGTAGGGCGCTGTGCGGCAGTGTGTACCTTCAGTTCCAGGCAGAGGTAGACGGGTCTCTCAGTTTGAGGACAGCCTCTTGAAAAAGCAAATATCTCCGTGGGCTTATAAAACCTCAGATTCTGTGGGGGATGGAACCTGAGATGGTACTGACAAGGTTACAAATTCTGCTGATTTGGGGACCATGTTTTGTTCTGGTTTTGATCAAAGGTCAGCCAGCCTTTTCTGTCAAGGGCTGTTTTAGGTTTTATGGACCAAAATCATGCATGGTCAGCCTTTTGACCTTGTGACTTACTGTGGTCACCTGTGACAGTCAGGCTTGAGATGCTCATCAACTTACAAAAACAACAGACAATAAACAAACTCACACTTTAAACAGGTTGATTTTATGTTAGGCTGCCCATGTTCATAGCTACATGCTACACTGTCGCTATGCTAACTTAATCATTTGCAACAGTTTAACTCTGTCAGCAGCCATAGACTATATTCAAATGCAGGGTATGGCTCTGTTACTAATAAAACTTTATTTACACAAGCAAACAGAGGGCTAGATCTGACCCATGAAGCCTGAGTTTGCCTGATCACTTGTTCAAATGATCCCTCAAAGAAGTTGGGCCTGTGAACCTCAGAACACTTTGCTACTGTGAGTTTATCAAATATGGTTCCAAATCTCTCAGTCAGCAAATCAGTGGCCCTTAATAAAGGTTTGCTCTGATTTATTTTAAGATAAGAGCTTGCTGGTGTGAAAGGCTTTGTGCCACAGGATGCTATAGAAATAGTTGGATATGAAGGTAAAAAGAATATACATGTTAGCCTCAGAGTTCCTTTTTAGTTTTATTTGAAAAGACTAAACATGCAAAACATATACAAAGCCATCCGGGCCACCCACAGGTGAGAAACGTCAGAGCTGTCTTGTGGTCAGCTTTTAATTAGGCCCAGCAGTGATGCGCAAGCCTGAGAAGATGCAGTCGTTGGGGGATGGGCTTTGCTTCTTTTCCCCGTCTCTCTGTAGCTATTACAGTCTCCACACACCGTGGAGAGCTGGACACCATCTGGTTCCCTAGTTTGGAAACTAGTTTGGGGGAAGTTGGGTTTCCACCCAGGGCTTCCCTGTTCTTGGTATAGGTCAACATTGTTAGCAGAGGCCAGGTGTGAGCTTCGTCTACCGTTGCTCTCCAAGGATTCTCTCCCTGGTGTGGTTCCCTAAGAGTCGACATACTTTCTCCATGTGGTCCATCTTAGCTAGTGCTGCTGGCAGCTCATTCCCCATGAACCTTCTCATCACTGCCCCCAGAGTGATGGCACTGTTGTCCTGCCTCTCTCTCTCTCTCTCTCTCTCTCTCTCTCTCTCTCTCTCTCTCTCTCTCTCACATCCAGTAGTGACACTTAACCAGAAACATTGTTCCCACTGGTCAGGCAAACCAATGGAGCCCCAGGCAAGAGAGGTGACAGCTCCGGGTTGTCATACAGCAGAAACTTAGGCACAGAGTATGCCTTGAGTCTGAAGTACTGTCAGGCCTGGACCTTAGCATAGCGCCTTTGGGGAGTCGACCAGATGGCTCCAGGGACATTGGGTCTCCCTGAGGACTTGGATCAACATGGACCTTGTGGCTGGCCTCTGCCTAGGGTTGTTTATTTTCCTTTGACCTCAAGGTCTGGCTCCAGACAAGGGAATCTGAGGTTTTATTGTTTTAACCTCCACTAGTTTTCATTTAGAATGTTGGGTCTATTTTTTTTTTTTAATTTTCAGAGGATAGGATTTCTTTGGCAGTGGCCCTAAAGCCTTTTTCACAGCCACCAGGGAACTGCTGTACGCCAGCCCTTCATCTGCTTGGCCTCTAACCTAAGCGTTATTGTCACTGTTAATATCTACCGTGGTAACACCAATGATTTATAATAAAAATACAATATGAGAGGACCGCTCTACAGCTCAGTAGGTAAAGGGGCTTGCTGCCAAGCCTGACTATCTTGCTCCATCCACACAATCCACATGATGGATGGAGAAAAAGGACCAATAAAAGTTGTCTACTGATCTCTCATGTAGGCTGTGGCCTGTACATGACCCCCAATACTCCCACACTAAATTAAGTAATTAATTAAGTGTAAAATCAATAGAAGGCCAGAGGATACAGGAAACTAAAACTTATAAAACTATTAAATTGCTGGAAGATTTTTATGAAGCAGAAATATTCTTTTGAATGACAGTCCTCCCAGAAGCTTTTAAAAGTATTTTTCTATTAAGGAAGAGAGTGGTTAAAAAAAAAAAAAAAAGAAAGAAAGAAAGAAAGAAAAGAAAAAAGAAAGAAAAGGAAGGAAGGAAGGAAGAAAGAAAGATGGGGGAGCTGGAGAGATGACTCAACAGTTAAGAGCACTGACTGTTCTTCCAGAGGACCAGAGTTCAATTCCCAGCAATCACATGGTGTGGCTCACAACTGCCTGTAACTCCAAATCCAGGGGATCTGATGCCCTCTTCTGGCCTCTGCAGGTACCTGCACTCGTGCACGTACTCCCCACACACAAATAGCAGACACACAGAAATATACATAATTACCATTAATATTTTTAATAACAAAGTTCAATTTGACCAATGCATATATAGTTCTCAAGTTCAAGTGGGCCTTACACATAGGAGCCCAGCACTCCCACGGGTGTCTGGAAATATCCCATTAAATCTCATTCGTATGAACAACTGATAGATGTTTATGAAACTCTTAAGCTGTTTTTAAGAATAATTTGTACACAACTCCTACATAAAGTACATTGTCAAGGATCTCCTTGTTCCAACCCAGGGTGGTCTCTATGGTTTCCTGGGTGATGAGCAAGGGGTCCCCTTAGAACTTATATCTAGGAGCAGTGTTACTCAACCCGTGAGACACAACCCCTTTTGGAGTTAAACAACCCTTTCACAGGAGGTGCCCAAAGCCATCTGCATATCAGATATTTACATTATGACTCATAACAGTAGCAAAAGTATTTAATTAGTAACAGAAATAAATTCCATGGTTGGAGTCACCACAGCATGAGGGACTGCCTTACAGGGCTGCAGCGTTGGAAAGGGTGAGGACCACTAATTTATATAGAGAGGTCTTTGTTGTTTCTGTGTACATTGGGCCAGTGTAGGTCAAAGCTGGCCACTGACTGTGAAATCTGCCTCAGTCCATTTTCTGTGTCACAGGGAGCATGGGACCAGGTAATGTATAAACGATAGAAGTGCCTTTGACTTCTCCAAATTCAGGCCTGGAGGATGAGTTCAAGGACAGGGTTCGAGGACTCAGCCTCTGAGGGGAGCCTTGAGCTACACGGCAGCACAGCAGGTCTTTCTTCTTCTTAGAATACTGCCACCACATCATCGTGCCATCAACTCTTCCTGGAACACACACACACACACACACACACACACACCTCTCTGAAAGGAAATCCACAACAAACCAAAGTAATGATTGGGCCAAAGTTTAACCTGGTGAACCAGTGACTATATGTTGTGGTTCCTACAGACGTATAGATGTTTGGTCACTTACAGGAGCCAAGACGACTCCGAACAGCCGCTGCATTGATGAAAAGCCCATCCCCCGACCCCTACCATATACACACACACATTCTTCCACCCCCTTATAGGTGACAAACCAAACTCCAGCCCTGAGCTCTGAGAAATTCCTCTCTGTAACTCATCTGGTCAGAGCCCCCTTCTACTCCCCCCCAGCAGCTGCTTTCCTAAAGCTGGGGGCGAGGGGGGGGTACCAGAATCTTTCTAGTTTCACTTTCCCAGACTGGTGACCTCTCCTTCACCTCCCGTGTCACATAAGCCTTCTACTCCCTCTTGGAAGAAAATATTTCAATCCCAGGAAACTTCCATAAGACACACGGACACTCCATCCTTCTGACTTGCCTAATCTAACTGGCTACCAGAAGCCTCCCACTGAATCCCACAGCGCATGTCTTTAGGGATTAAATTTCCAACACCTGAATTCTAGGGACATGTCCAAACCACACTGGCTTCCTGGAGTAACAGAGGAACTCAGGTGAAAACACTAAGGACACCTGGCTGGCAGAGCCCAACCATCCCTCAGGGACAGCAAGGACACTCCACAATCAGCAACAGTCCCATCTGACGCTGGCCTTTCCAAATTTTTCCAACCCACGTCTTTTTCCAAATTCTTTTTCCACCTCTACTTTGGAGCCATGTTCCTGTTATCTGGATGCTGGTTTGAAATAGAGCCCACAGCAAGGCTTTCTACTGCTTCTGCCCACAGCCACTTCCCGAGGCTCAGAGGTCTCCCTCTTTGCCCCTCAGACGTGATTTATAAACTAGATGTTTGTCTCTCCCCGACCTGTCATTGTGCCCTCAGATGCCTTCTTTGACTATTCAGCCCCAAGACAACTTCATTCAAGAGCAAAGAAAGAGTTAATAATAGCTAAGCTTTCATGGTTTTGAGGGCTGTGGTCTGGGCAAGAAGATGACTAGAAAATGGGAATCAGATGCCTTCTGGGGATGCCAGGCTGGGATTCGTTGCACACAATTAACCAGTGTTATTTATCTTCCACTCTTCGTGAATATGCAATATGTCAGTATCCACCTCCAGCGATCTAGCCCTCACCACTGGGAAACCACAGTACAAGGGCTTGCATGTGTTCATTACTGGTAGATGCAATGGCAACTCTGAGTCCTCCACCATACAAAGGAATTCTCAAGAGAAGGCAGCAGTATATGCGCTCTGGGTACCAGGGATGGGAAAGCTGCTGGTTCGGTGATAAAATGTGCATGGTATCTTCACGGAACCCTGAGAGTTCCGTTTGGCATAGTCCCCCTCATGGGCACGTCACTCTCAATGTCATTTGAAAGCATCTCGTGGTGAATTGTGTCATTTCTTCCACAGGACAGCTCCTCTGTCATCCAGTTCATGGCTCGAGCCAAGGTGAAGGTGGAGCCTGCCCTGAGAGTGGTGGAGATAGCGAACGGGAACCCAGAAGAGACTCTGGTGAGTGGGCTGCCCTGGGGCAGCTCTCCTCAGAGGACGGGGACCTGGACCAGGGATCTGAGAGGAAAGACTTTCTAAGCCAACATCAAGGGTTTGTGGTAGACCCAAAGCCATGGCTGCCCCGGCTTCCAGGGCCCCCTGGAAGGCCTCGTGGCTCCGTTGTTGCGTTAACTTGGTTCTTAGGATTCCTCTGGTATTTGAAACTTTCTTGCAGTGATTGTGATCGGCCAAAGGAAAAACTGTCTGGAAGCATCCTCAGCAGGCCTTAGATTTCCACTCTGAGGCCAGGCTATTTTTATCTCTCTTGAGCCCTTCTCTAAAAACCTCCCCTGCCTGTGTTGTTTCATGGCTAAGCACTGGGGTGGGGTGGACGTGGGAGGGGCTTAAGAAACAACTGCTTGGTTGTCTTAAAGAGGCCATGTCAAGTTGCCAAGACCTAGAACCTTCTCTCACTCTCTTCCTCTTCCCTTAAGCCGTCAGGCTTCAGAGTGGACAGTCCACCTCATGGCTTAGCTGTCCAGTGAGAGAGACCTGGACAGAAAGGCCTCGGAGTCCTGCTTTGGTTTTTTTTTTCCTTGTTCCTGGGGAGAGAAGGGTCATTCACTGTGTGATACCCTTCTGAGTTCAGTCCCTGGAGCATAGACAGGGAAGTCAGCCAATGAGCTGCTCTGCGGAGGGGCTGTGCAACCTGCTGCCCTTTCCTGACCTCTCCCATGAGTTTTACCTTCTCTCTAGGGAGTCTCTCTCTCTCTCTCTCTTTCTCTCTCTCTCTCTCTCTCATCGATTCTGTGTTACTTTAACAAACAGGAAGTGACTTCAAGAAGAATTATGTATGTACTCAGAAAAGGGCTGTTAACTTATTTTCTAACAGCAACAGAGACCCACCACTTCATCATACTAGGATGTGAGAGGCTGGAATATGGTTCAGTCAGTAACATGCTTACTGTACAAAGATGATGAATTCAAGTTCCTGTTCTCAGCATCCATATAAGGAACCAGATGTGACAGACTATGCCTGTAATCCCAATTCTGGGGAAGTGCGGAGGGCAGAGAGAGCCCAGGGGCTTCATGGGCACCCATTCCAGCCAAAGCAGTGAGATCTAGGGTTAATGACATGCCAATCCTGTTCCTATTGTCATTAAATATCACGAGAACATCAGCCAGTCTAGGATGGCAGCGTTCATGAGGGGTTAGCCATCGCACAGTGGGTGCAGGGATTCGCTCCGGCCTGGCTGCTCTTCACGTGGAGAAGCTGCCTAGAATGAAATTCAAGGCATCCATACTCAGTTTTTCTGGCAGGTCAGATATTTGGGGTTGGCACAGATCCTGGAAACAGAAACTAAACAGAGACACATGGACACTAACAGAAGTTATAAAACAAATGAATTTAATAGATATCTATAGAACAGTTTATCCTAAAACAAAAGGATATACCTTCTTCTCAGCGCCACATGGTACCTCCTCCAAAACTGACCATATAATTGGTCACAAACAGGCCTCCACAAATATAAAAATATTGAAATTATCCCATGCATCCTATATGACTACCATGGACTAAGGCTGATCTTCAATAACAACATAAATAATAGAAAGCCAACATTCACGTGGAAACTGAACAACACTCTACTCAATGATCCCTTGGTCAAGGATGAAATAAAGAAAGATATTAAAGACTTTCTAGAGTTTAATGAAAATGAAGCCACAACATACCCAAACTTATGGGACACAATGAAGGCAGTCCTAAGAGGAAAACTCATAGCCCTGAGTGCCTCCAAAAAGAAATTAGAGAGAGCATACAGTAGCAGCCTGACAGCACACCTAGAAGCTCTAGAACTAAAGGAAGCAAATTTACCCAAGAGGAGTAGAAGGCAGGAAATAATCAAACTCAGGGCTGAAATCAACCAAGTGTTAACAAAAAGAACTATTCAAAGAATCAACTAAACCAGGAGCTGGTTCTTTGAGAAAATCAACAAGATAGATAAACCCTTAGCCAGACTAACTAGAGGGCAGAGGGACAGTATCCTAATTAACAAAATCAGAAATGAAAAGGGAGACATAACAACAGAACCTGAGGAAATCCAAAACATCATCAGATCCTACTACAAAAGGCTATACTCAACAAAACTAGAAAACCTGGATGAAATGGACAACTTCCTAGACAGATACCAGGTACCAAAGTTAAACCAGGATCAGATTAACAATCTAAACAGTCCCATTTCCCCTAAAGAAATAGAAGCAGTCATCAATAGTCTCCAACCAAAAAAAGCCCAGGACCAGATGGGTTTAGTGCAGAGTTCTATCAGACCTTCAAAGAAGACCTAATTCCACCTCTCCTCAAACTAAAGGTACTCTACCCAACTCATTCTATGAAGCCACAATTACTCTGATACCTAAACCACACAAAGATCCAACAAAGAAAGAGAACTTCAGACCAATTTCCCTTATGAATATCAATGAAAAATACTCAATAAAATCCTCGCAAACTGAATCTAAGAACACATCAAAACGATCATCCATCATGACCAAGTAAGCTTCATCCCAGGGATGCAAGAATGGTTTAATATATGAAAATCCATCAACGTAATCCGCTATATAAACAAACTCAAAGACAAAAACCACATGATCATCTCGTTAGATGCTGAGAAAGCATTTGACAAAAATCTATCACCCTTTCATGATAAAAGTCTTGGAAAGATCAGGAATTCAAGGCCCATACATAAACATAATAAAAGCAATATACAGCAAACCAGTAGCCAACATCAAACTAAATGGAGAGAAACTCGAAGCAATCCCACTAAAATCAGGGACTAGACAAGGCTGCCCACTTTCTCCCTACCCATTCAATATAGAACTTGAAGTCCTAGCCAGAGCAATTCGACAACAAAAGGAGATCAAGGGGATACAAATTGGAAAGAAAGAAGTCAAAATATCACTCTTTGCAGATATGATAGTATATATAAGTGACCCCAAAAATTCCACCAGAGAACTCCTAAACCTGATAAACCGCTTCAGTGCAGTAGCTGGATATAAAATTAACTCAAACAAATCAGTGGCCTTTCTCTACACAAAGGATAAATGGTCTGAGAAAGAAATTAGGGAAACAACACCTTTCACAATAGTCACAAATACTATAAAATACCTTGGTGTGACTCTAAGGAAGTAAAAGATCTGTATGACAAGAACTTCAAGTCTCTGAAGAAAGAAATTGAAGAAGATCTCAGAAGATGGAAAGATCTCCCATGCTCATGGATTGACAAGATTAATATAGTCAAAATGGCTATCCTGCCGAAAGCAATCTACAGATTCAATGCAATCCCCATCAAAATTCCAACTCAATTCTTCACTGAGTTAGAAAGGGCAATTTGCAAATTCATCTGGAATAATAAAAAACCTAGGATAGCAAAAACTATTCTCAACAATAAAAGAACCTCTGGTGGAATCACCATGCCTGACCTCAAGCTGTACTACAGGGGAATGCCAAGGCCAAGAAGTGGGAGTGGGTGGGTAGGAGAGCAGGGCGGGGGGAACTTTCGGGATAGCATTTGAAATGTAAATTAAGAAAATATCTAATAAAAAAATATTTGGGGTTGGCACTTGGCTCTTGTCTCTCTGCATTTTGGCAGAGAGCTACTTGGCAGCTGGCTCGGCCTTTCACCTGGAAAGGAAGAGAAGGGTGGCCTTCGTTCACTGTCATGGCACGGGTTAAAGGATGAAACATGCCCAACCCCGAGGTTTAGGATGCTCTGATGAACCATGGTATTGCACCGAAGCACCACTAGAAATGCTGAACAGTATGCCGCAGATGAAGCCGCTTGCGCTTGTGCGGTGGTGAGAAGCGCTGGGTGTGTGGCCACACCCTGGGATCCAGGGAGACGCAGCGCAGCTCCAAGTCATTGACTCTCCTGTTTTGAGAGCTGTGGTGATATTTTCCCCACCAAGTCTTGGCCAGAAGCTGCTGTTGGGGTTTTGTTTTGTTTTGTTTTCATGCTCCCAAAAGGAGGGGAAGGAGGGAGCAAGGAGAATCCCCAAAAGAGGGAAGGCTCCTCCCACCATCACCATCCCACCCTCCAGCACCTCTCCTGTTGAGAATCCCCAAAGAGCCCTCACGGAAAGCTCCTCCCATCCCTGGCTTTTTGGTCCATGAACTAAGATTCAGTTCTGCAATGTGTTCTCAACTTTCCTAGTAGGGGAAAAAAATCTCTGAGTAGAACGACTTCTAGTTTAAGAACAAGTACACCCACACACACACACATCCCCACCCCACCCCCGAATGATTCTTCTGAGTGTCTGGCTCCAATCAAACTTCCATCTGAAGGGGGATTTCCACAAAGTCCAGGCAGCAAACTTAAATCAGGTGAAATTTCACAGCCTCTCAGATCAGGCACCAGATTGTGGCCTTGAACTGATGAGGAGATGAATCTGTGTCTGGTGTCCAGCAGGGCGTGGTGAGGAGGAAGTTGGATTTTTAACCATAAATAGCATACGTGCTGGTGAATTAGAACAGCCGGACACTTTCCCTCCTGCCTTTCACGTGCGCGCACACATACACACACACACCAAGCGTGGCCTTGAAGGTGTTAGTCGACTCATCTACCCAAGGGTCCATCCTTAGCCCACATGTCTTTTATTTTTATGTCAGGATACAAATGATGCTTTGCAGAACATTTGTTAGTAACTAGAAACATGGGAGTCGATTGTTTGAGGACTTGCTCCTTAAGGTATCCACCAGAGATATTTATGCTCAGTTGCTCTTCTATTGCTGTGATAAGACATTGCACCCAAGGCAACTCATGAAAGACTTGCTTTGTGGCTTACAGTGCCGGAGGTTGGGTCCCTGAGCATCATGGTAGGGAGTGTGGCAGCAGGTAAGCAGGCATGGCCCTGGAGCAGCAGATCACAGCTCCTCTCCTGAGCCACAAGTCCGACGCAGAGAATAGCATAGACTTTTGAAACCTCAAGGCGCACCCCCAACCCCTGTGACAGACCTCCTCCAACAGGGCCACATCTTTTAATCCTTCCAAGTAGTTCCAACAAATGGGGACCAAGTATTCAGATCTATCAGTGGGCCATTTTCATTCAGACCGCCACACTTACCAGAAGGATGCAAGGTCAACCTCACTGGCGCTTATGGAGTTTCAAGCAGTCTCAGACCTGAAGACCTTAGTGAGATCTCCAAGGCCACAGGGTCAAAGGTTGTGAGGAGCCAATAACGTGTTGACTTTCATATTCAACCCAATCCAACTTACCACTAAGAGTGAGTTAGGGGTAAGCGAGAAAGGGGGCGGAGCTGCACAGAGATTCTGGTGCGAGAAAGGGGTGGAGCTGCACGGAGATTCTGGTGCGAGAAAGGGGCGGAGCTGCACGGAGATTCTGGTGCGAGAAAGGGGCGGAGCTGCACGGAGATTCTGGTGCGAGAAAGGGGCGGAGCTGCACGGAGATTCTGGTGCGAGAAAGGGGGCAGAGCTGCACGGAGATTCTGGTGCGAGAAAGGGGGCAGAGCTGCACGGAGATTCTGGTGTAGTTAAGTGCATCCTGGGAAACTGTTTTCTGTCAGAAGAAGGAGTTTACCTCAGAGGGGTGCATGAGCAACCCCTGATCCATAGTGTTACTCTCCACAGTTTGTTCTTAGTCAACCACAGTCTGAAATACTAGTACAAAATTCCAGAAACAATCCAACGGCACCATTACACAATACTGTTATAATCTTCTACCGTAAGAGTTGTTGTTATTGCTAGTCTTATATTATTAGTCATCAAACTCTATTACGGCTGTGTAGAGTTAGTATTGGTGGGGTTTATCACTATCCACAAAGATCCATTGAGGTCTTAGAAAATACTTTCTCTGGAAGAGCTGGAGTACAGAATGAAAATAGAAATATACTCCAGAGACATATAGCTCCATTTGGGAGCCAGGAAAGGGCACCAAAAGATCACAGGGAATAGAGATATTCCCTGCCCTGTGAACTGACTACAAAAGTCAACAGCCAAGACAAAAAAACGTATCAAGACTCTGGGGCAATTCGGTTTTTGTCAGCTCAACACACGCTAGAGTTGTCTGGGAGAGGGGAACCTCAATTGGGAAAATGCTTCTACTGGATTGGCCTTTGGGCAAGCCTACAGGGACATTGGTTTTTGATTGATGATTGATGTGGAAGAGTCTATCCCATCATGGGCATTGCTATGCCTGAGGAGGTGGGCCTGGGTACTATAAGAAAACAGGCTGAGCACGTCATAAGGCACATACCTTGGTGCTCCCTGCTTCAATTCCTGCCTTGAGGAAGTTCTGGCTGAAGGGGTAAGATGAAATAAATCTTTCCCAACCTGAGTTGCTCCTGGTCATGCTGTTCTACCATCAGTAGAAACCAAACTAAGATATACCCCAATTTTTTGAAGATTTGTTTTATTATTTTTAATTATATGTATATGTGTGTATTCCACATATGCATGGAAACCAGAGGCACTTGATCCCTGGGGCTAAATTTACATCAATTTTTTTAAATTTTTTTCTCTTTATTAGATATTTTCTTCATTTACATTTCAAATGTTATCCAGAAATTTCCCCTTACCCTCCCGCATCCCCGCCCTGCTCCCCTACCCACCCCCTCCCACATAATGGCCCTGGCGTTCCCCTGTACTGGGGCATATAAAGTCTGTATGATCAAGGGGCCTCTCCTCCCAATGATGGCCAACTAGGCCATCTTCTTCCATATATGCAGCTAGAGACATGAGCGCAGGGGGAACTAGTTAGTTCATGTTATTCTTCCACCTATAGGGTTGAAGACCCCTTCAGCTCCTTGGGTACTTTCTCTAGCTCCTTCCTTGGNTACCTCACTCAGGATGACACCCTCCAGATCCATCCATTTGCCTAGGAATTTCATATATTCATTGTTTCTAATAGCTGAGTAGTACTCCATTGTGTAAATGTACCAATTTTTTTGTATCCATTCCTCTGTTGAGGGACATCTGGGTTCTTTCCAGCTTCTGGCTATTATGAATAAGGCTGCTATGAACATAGTGGAACATAATTTGCATCAATTTTGAGCTGTATGGTGTGGATGCTAGGATCCAAACTTGGGTCTTCTGCAGGAGCAGTACTTGCTCTTCACCGCTAAGCTATCTCTCCAGCCCCAATCACCTCCATAGTTCTAAGGAGACTAGCCAACAAAGGATGCCAGAGACTACCCCAATGTAAACTCAGAGATTAGAGAATTGTTAGTTATGGGGGCATCACCCCAAACTCCCTTCCTCTGCATCAGTCTTGGTGTCAGCATAAACTGGCAGGACTTTGGATGAGCTGTCAGGGTATGTGCACCTGACTGCCCCCTTGAGGTAGGTTTCTTGAACAGCAGAAACCTACCTTTTCCTGCTTTGGCAGAAGCAGAGTGGGCTAGACTTCCACATACCTGAGAGTTCAAGGAATTGCCTGGAGAACCAGAGAGAGGGGTGAGAAGAGTCAAGAAACACGATGAACCGGGCCATGCTGAATCCTGCCACAGGAAGAACTCAATGTCCTGGACTCTGGGGCTCCCCCAAGTCCTCATCACCTCTGCCATTGGAGTCAAGACACTGGGGACCAGGTCGCTAGTGCTATTAGCTGCTCTGGCATGCATAGACAGGAGCCCATCTTTCCCTATGACTCACGCAGTGGATGGTTCTGTAGCATGGGGAGGAGATCCCACACTGGGCCACTAATAGTGACAGCTGTCCCCGTCTGTGTGCTTCGGGAGTCATGAAGGACAGTGGAAAATCAGCTAAGCTTGCACCTGAGCAAGAGTCATAGATCAAATGCTTGGACCACGTGTTGGTGGGAGCTTCCCGCACAGGCAAGCATCCTAATGAGAGAGCACAGGAGCCGTGTCCTAAGATGACTGGTGAGCTGCGTGTGATTTGTTCTCTTTCAAGAATTCATGTTAACTAGGTGTGGTGATTCATACCTGCAGTTCCAGCACTTTGGAGGCAGAAGCAAGAGGATCCTGAATTGGAGGCCAGCCTTAGCCACGTAGCAAGAACCTGTCTAAAAAGGAAACAAAAGAATGTGCTGGAGTGAGCCATGCTTCCTGGCTGGTGTGATAGGAAATATATTTGGAGCCTTTGCCTTCTACCACAGAGCCATGTGTCCTTCCTCCACGTGGGGAGATAGATCATTGATTCACAGAAGTCCCTAGAAAATCCACAGCTCCCTTCTCTGTGTGAGAACCACCAAGTCCTTTCTCTCAGGAAAGGAGTCTGTGATAACTCAAGTCATGTTGTAATGTATGGTTTCATTGCCGCCCCTCCCTCTCCCCTCCCTCTCCCCTCCCTCTCCCCTCTCTCTCCCCTCCCTCTCCCCTCCCTCTCCCCTCCCTCTCCCCTCCCTCTCCCCTCCCGTACCATCAGATGGCTTGTGGCTCTTCCTCTTTACCCACCACCCTGTGGGAGAATCAAGCTCTGCCCATCGGAAACTGGAAAGAAAAAAAAAAAAACTCCAAGTGCGTTGCCAAACACACAAACTCTATTTTCCATGTAGTCCCTTGGTGAATACATCTGAAGGTTTACTAAGAGCTAGCTGCTGTGGTGGGCACTGGGGACAGAGGGAGGGAGGAGGTGGACATAGCCATACCATCTACCCTGGGGGGAGGGGGGCCCGACTACAGGACAGCGATAATGTCAGCCAACAAAGAAACTGACAAGGATGTTGTTTCCAGTTTCTGTTGAGCCAACCTCAACAGAACCACCTTTTTCAGGTTGGGGGTTAAGGCCTGGAAGCTAGAAAGGACTGAGCTTGCCGAACACGAGGAAGCTAACAAGGAGAACGCTTTGTGAAGACCAGGTAGCTTGGCCTGGCATGTCTAAGTCAGCAAAGGCAGAAGACAAGATTGAGCCAAAGAAGCAGGGAGCCCCATGCCCACTCTGCAACAGTGGCTTCCAGTCTGCATCATAATTACCAGCATTACCATGTTAAAGGACAGAACTCATATCCACATAGAAATGTGCTTTGGTTAAATCGGGAGTGGGATACTGGGACTCCCCAAAGGAAACCTCACAGCCATGGAGGATAAGATTTTAAATGAGTAAGATGTCCAGTGTACCACACTCTTTCACTGACCACTAATTATACCCCTTAAGGTCCCCAGAGCCCCATTAGGATAGATGCAGATGTACACACTTACGCACATACCTGTACACACGTGTACTGATGTAGACGAATTGGTCTTTCTAAGCAGTTAACAAGAGACTGTCCGGGTGATATACAGCTGACCCTCTTTCTTAGAAGCAACCTGTGCCTGTGGTGGCCTCGGTGCACACCACATTCATATTTAGTGGTCAGTTGATTGCAGAACTCTTCCCCTTGTGGTCTGGTCTCTCTACCCAGAGCCACAAGTATGCAGTCAGGAGGAGAGTTAAGACAGAAGGATGGTGCTCAGTGCTACAGTCCTTACCTAGTGTGTCTAGAACCCTCAGTCCAATCCCCAGCCAGAGGTGGGGAGAGCCTTTACCCTCTGAGGGTCTCTGTGTAGTGGCAGGCCCTTGTCCCTTAAAAGTGTCTTGTCCCTTCAGAGATATCTGGGAGGCTGCTCCATACGTTATAAGTTAGGATTGTCAGTGAGGATGAAAGTAATTTCTACCTGACCAAAAATATCACCCCAAAGTGATCAGTCCATCATCCTATGGAGGACTGGCCAGCTTTGAGTCTGATTTACTCAAAAGATTTCATCACACACGTACATGTTAAGCCCACTCATCACACATGTGCACGTTAAGTCCACCTTAACCTCCTGCTGATTCCATAAATGGTTGGTGTCATTTGCTCAAAAGTCGTGTTTTTAATTTGTTAAAATAGTGTGCATCCAGAGAGAGGAGGCTTGGTGGCTAGGAGCACTGGCTTCTCTTTGAAGGGAACTGGGTTTGATTCCCAGCACTCACATGGAAGCTCAGGCCACCCATAATTCTAGTTCTAGGGGATCCAGTGCCCTCTCTGATCTGCAAAGGCACCCAGAAAATAAACTGTATCAGATATACATGCAGGTAAAATGCCTATATGCTAAAAATAAATGAATAAAAATTTGAAGTTGTGCATCAGCCCAGATGTGGTAGTTTATATACCACAGATGTGGATACTTATAATCGCAGCACGTAGGAGACAGACACAGGTGGATTGCCGTGAGTCACACAGTAAATGCAGACTAGCCTTGGCTATGGAGTAAGACCCTATATCAAAAAATAAATATATACCTGTCTACATACAAGTTCATAGATACATAAATACACACACATGCAGACAGATATAATTTATAGAACCATTTTTATTTGTTATTTTAGGGGTTTGTTTGTTTTAGGTTTGTTTTTTTTTAAGGCAGGGTTTCTCTATGTAGCCCTAGCCATCCTAGAACTTGCTCTGTAGAAAAGGCTGGCCTGGATCTCAAGAGATCAGCCTGCCTCTGCCTTCCAAGTGCTGGGATTAAAGGCATGGAAAACCACTTCCAGCTGGTTTTTCATTTTTAGTAGCTTGTGATGTTCTGTTTTGTGGTTAACCATTATGTAGTTAATGTTATGATCTAAGTGACAGATGCCATAAAGTCACACCATGTGACAGATCTCACATGAGAGGTTTATTGGGGACGGGATAATTTATTTTATTCCTGCCTCTGGATAAAGGTGGAGGGAAAAGAGGAGGGAGTGGTCTTTTATAAGGGGATGTGGCGCATGAGCAGGGGAGAATGCGCAACTCCTGGTGACAGTGGGATTGTGTTGCACCCTGGCAGCTGGTGAAGATGTCTGCCTTCGCTGGGTCCCTGGGAGCAGGCCGTGGAGACACCTGGTTACCAAAAGTTTGCCTGTTGTCCTTTCGTTAGACGCTTACAATAGTTCTGATTCTGTGTTTGTGTGAATAATTCTGCAGTAAGCACCTTCCACTTCCTTTTAAACATCTTTAATTGCATTTTATTTCTTTTGTGGCCCTATGTGCCTGTGTGTGTACCTGTGTGTGTGTGTGTGTGTGTGTGTGTGTGTGTGTGTGTGTTGGGCACCCACATCGCTCATGTGTGGATGGAAGAAGATAACTTTTAGAACTCTGTTTCTTCCTTCTACCATGTGGATCCCAGGAACTGAACTAAGGACGTCGGGTCTGGCAGCAAGCACCATTACCCACCGGGCTGTCTTGCCAGCCCAACATCTCTCAGCATAAAACTTTTTCTGTAGTTTGCATTTTCTGCCTTTGATCATGTTTTCATGTATGGAACTGATAGGTCAAACGGCACAAGTGTATTTAAGAAAGCAGTTATGGAGTCTGACACAACCAGAACGAAAGGGCATTCCAGGTAGCAAAAACAAAGACAGGGACCTCAGGGGAGAGGAGAGTAAGTAGCTGAGATGTGACCTGGGAGGGACCGCAAAAGAAAGAGAGCAGACTGCTAAGGCTCCGTGTCCTGAATTAGATGTTCCCAACTGACAGGGTGAGATACTGATGACCTGCCAGGACCCACGTTCTTGGAGAACAAAATGAATGATTCGGGGTGCTGTGAGGGGCTGACACACACATGTGAAGGCCTGAACTGGGGCAGGAAAGGTGAGGAAGATGCTTAGAGAGGCATGAAGGCTTGTCTGGGCCCCTGGCCCCAATGTTCAATATGTCACCACACCATGGGTTTTGATTGCTCCCCATCAGTATGAATGTCGCCACACTATGTGCTCCCCTTCCTGTTTTCGTTCATGCGGGTTTTTTTTTTTTTATCATTTGTTTTTAATCTGTGCTGTGGCTTTCTCAGCACACTGCATGGCACTCAGATCACTCACAGATGAATTTATTGCAGTCAGGATATAAGAGACAGATCTGCCAAGGCCTAGAGCTTACATCCAAGAGGACCAAGGACATCTCTGAGAAAAAAGCAAAGACACGAAGTGGCATTCCAGGAACATGACAGGACATTCTTACGAAATTCCAAATCTGCCAGACTAAACTGTAGTGGCTACTCTCATCTCTGTGTCCACAAAACCAGACCTCCAACGTGGCTTTACCAAGAGGACTCAGTTCAGTGTCCCGGGCCTTACAGCTAACCCCACGCTGAGTTCAGAGCTGGCTCAGAACTCTTGTCTGCCAGCAAGTTTGGCTGACTTTTGCCTGAACCTCTAGGGAGGGCTTGAAGTACTCCTGATTCACAGGTTTGAGACACCAGGCTCAGAGAAACCGGCTGGCTGCTGCTGACGGCACCACCCCATCCCCCAAGGCGCCTGCTGGGTTTCCTAGGTTGGTTTCTCTAGCTTGTCCCCCTGTTGGAAGAGCTTTTTCTGCTCCACTGAAGTTCCCTTAAGACAAGTTCTAGATTCAGGGTTCTGCATGTGAAACCATAAAGCCTGACTGTCTGCTGGGTTATATCTATATATGACCACTTATGTATGACTATATATGACTACTTATACTACCCCACCCCAACACACATCACTCAGCTCCTGTCCCTCGCTCCGAAAGTAGAGACAACTAAAAATGACCAGATTGTCTTTTGCTTTGTAAGAAGTAGGCTCAGTGACACTTGGAATCTGTAAAACCACTCTCCCTTCCAACCCATGGGACGAGAAGTAAGCCAAGGAATGCATTCAGTGTGAGCTAGAGTGGCAAAGGGCCCACTCTCCTGCAAGAGGAACCCTGGCCTGCTCACCAGTGCTAAGATGTAATATTCCCATTGCAATCCATTTCAAACTGTCATCACGATGCCTCTAGAGTTGGGGAGAGATGCACAGTTGACTCTTGAGAGCTGACCTAGGACAGCTCCATGACACCAACAAGTGACCTTCAAAGTTGAGGACTGTGCCTCAGGGCGGGAGAGATGGCTCCGCAGTTAAGAGCACTTGCTGTTCTTAGAGAGAACTCAAGCTCCCACATGAGGCAGCTCACAACCTCCAGTAACTCCAGCTCCAGGGAATCTGACATCTTCATCTAGCCTCTGAGGGCACCTGCAAGTATGTGACATATACACACACAGATACAAACAGACATATAAATAAAAATAAGCACCGGGTGTGGTGGCGCACGCCTTTAATCCCAGCACTCAGGAGGCAGAGGCAGGCGGATTTCTGAGTTCGAGGCCAGCCTGGTCTACAGAGTGAGTTCCAGGACAGCCAGGGCTATACAGAGAAACCCTGTCTCAAAAAACCAAAAAAATAAAAAATAAAAAAAATAAAAATAAGCAATGCTGGGCGTGGTGGGCGTGGTAGGCGTGGTGGGCGTGGTGGCACACGCCTTTAATTCCAGCACTAGGGAGGCAGAAGCAGGTGGATTTCTGAGTTAGAGACCAGCCTGATCTACAGAGTGAGTTCCAGGACAGCCAGGGCTACACAGAGAAACCCTGTCTGGAAAAACCAAAACAAAAAACAAAAATAATAAAATAAAATAAAATAAAATAAAATAAACAAGTGTGCCTCAATGAGATAAAACTTCTGTCTTAGTTATTCTGTGAAGAGCCATCATGACCACGGCAACTCTTAATAAAGAAAACATTCCATTGGGGCTGGCTTACAGTTCAGAGGTTTAGTCCATATCATCATGGTCAGAAGCATCTGTCCTGCAGGCAGACACGGTGCTGGCGACGGAGCTGAGAGTCCCACATCTTGAGCCACAGGCAGCAGGACTTGAACTGCTATATTGGGTATGGCTTGGGTATCTGAGACAGCAAAGCCTGACCACAATGATCACTTCTTCCCACAAGGCCACACCTACTCTCATAAGGCCACACCTACTCTCACAAGGCCGCACCCACTCCTATGAGGCCACACCCACTTCCACGAGGCCACACCCACTTCCACGAGGCCGCACCCACTTCCACAAGGCCACAACTTCTAATAGTACCAATCCTTATTGGCCTCTGGGGGCCGTTTTCTTTCAAATTCCCATAGCCTCCAATTACATATGGCTCAGATTAGAAATGACAACACATTGTGAGTGAATTTCTTTTAACAGTTCTGGCACAGCTGTGAGCCCGGAGACAGCGGCTTAATCCAAGTAATTCCACACTAAGTGACATATTGACTGCTTGAGAACCCCAGCATTCTTTTTTTCAGAGCGGAATGCAAGATAGAAGATTATCGTCTAATTCCTGGCTTTCTCTGACATGCTTGTGTTCAATTTGTGACATTTGAAGTTGGGGTCCTTATCATTACAGCCCTTTCCGGACATGAGCCTCGGTTTGACGCTCTCCCCTTTGCGGTACCTCCTAGGTGGTCTTCGAGGCCTTGCATAATCTGGAACCCCGTGGCTACGTTGTGGGGTGGATCATCGCCATCAGTCTGCTGGTGGGGATCCTCATTTTTCTGCTGCTGGCTGTGCTCCTGTGGAAGGTAAGTCTGGGGACCACAAGTGCCATCTGATTTCCCCGCTCGGGACACCAGGTCTCAGGCCTCTCCAGGGCTGGGGGACCTTGGGAGATGTCTCCCTGCACAGTGCAGGGGCAAAGGAGGTCCTGCCTCCTCTTGAACCACCTTAGAGAGAGAGGGGTCCTCAACTGTCCCCTCTTCTATCTTCAGAGGTTAAACCCATCCTGACACAGTCACTGCCACCATTGCTTCTCAGGAGATCAATCGGGTCCCCATGAGATGATTGCTCCTACAGGGGGAGCGATCTCACAATGGTTGGTACAGTGATTTTCCTAGAGTCCGAGGTGACTACAGTTAAAGACAATGCTATCTGTGACTTCCACCTGGGGGGGGGGGTGAGGGAGCTTAGGTACTGTGGATTTTTAGGTAGACATTCATTAAGAGACAACCAGAGCCTGACCCAGAGATAAGGAGGCACACACAACGGGGCGGAGTCAGCTGGCTTTCACCCCACTTTGCGTTATCTTATGGGCACAAGTGAATACCTAGTGCTCTTTGGCAAAGCAGGTTTTAAATGCCTGTTACAGGAACAACCTCTGAGAGTATCACAGGTAGATGACTTAAATTCAAATAGTTTCTTTGGGATTACAAAGCAGTATATATGCATAATCAAATATGATAATGCTAATAAAGAAAAAGCGTCATCCGGGGTCACTTCTTGGAAAAAGCTGGGGTGCACATGGCCTTGTCTCCATCTCGACCCGTTTCTCTGCATAGATGTGAGGGGGCTTTCTCATGGGTCAGCTCACTCACAGACGATTTGCTAGTTAAATTATCTGCACATATACCCAGTGTATGTTCAGATGAAGCACTTCTAGAGCGGGAGTCATGGGTTCAGTTCCTGTCTGTGTATGTTCACACATTCAGCACGTGTGTTGTGTGGATCAGAGGAACAACGTTCAGCCTGTCCTCTCCTGCTGTGAAGTCTACAGAACGTTGACTGTCAGGCTTGCTGTCAGGCTTGGTGGCAAGCGTCTTTACCACTGAATCACCTCACCTGCCTCCTCCCTTTGTTGTTTTTGCTGTTCTTTTGTTTGTTTGTTTTTTAAAAAGATTTATTTATTTGTTTGTTTGTTTGTTTATTTATTTATGTATATGAGTACACCATCATTGCCCTCTTCATACACATCAGAAGAAGGCACCAGACCCCATTATAGATGGTTGTGAGGCAATGGCTACTGAGAATTGAACTCAGGACCTCTTTGGTGCTCTTAACTTCTGAGCCATCTCTCCAGCCCCTCTTTTGTTTTGGGTTTTTGTTTTTTTTTATTTTTATT
This sequence comes from Mus minutoides, assembly GCA_902729485.2. Taxonomy (NCBI): domain Eukaryota; kingdom Metazoa; phylum Chordata; class Mammalia; order Rodentia; family Muridae; genus Mus; species Mus minutoides. Next base: position 87,279 of record LR751470.1, read on the forward strand.
TCATGTGCATAGGTGTTTTGCTGTCATGTATGTCTGTGTGAGGGTTTTGGATCTCCTGGAACTGGAGTTACAGATAGTTGTGAGCTGCCATGTCAGTGCTGGGATTTGAACTCAGATCCTCTGGAAGAGCAGGCAGCCCTTCACCCTTGTTTTTGAGAGATGGTTTCTCTTTAGCCTGGCACGGGCAGATGAGGCTAACATGGCTGGCCAGAGAGCAGTAGGAGCCTGCTTGTCTCTGCCTACCCAGTTGTAAACCAGGGCTTGGTATCTTTTAACATGGGTTCTGCAGATCAGAACTCGGGAGCCACCTCCTCTGCCCCTGCCGGTTCAACTCTCAATCTGGAAAACGATATATACAACAGATACAATCTTGCATATGTAAACAGTCTAGAGCTCCAGGAAGACTGTGTGTTTAACATCCTTTTCTCAGCTTGATGGTCAGCTCCACTGCTCTAGACCCAGTAATACTTTACTTGAAAGAGTGTCTGGAGAGTGAAGGAAACACATGGCGCATACGATGTGGAATAGGTCCGTCTTCCACCCCGTGCATGTCACATGGCCCTGTGCTACCCGGCAGCCTGTCGTTCCCTCTCCCCATGTTGTTAGGAGTCCATTTCCAGCCACATTCTAATGACAGTGCCCACTCTGTAGTCTGCAGTCCCCCTAGCCCTATAATCAACATTGTCCCTGGCTGAGCACAGCCTGTAACAATGCCAGTGTGATTGTCCTGAAAGTCAGAAGGTTGAACAAATCCTCCACCATGTCCTTAGAGTGAAACCCTAGAAACGGAGTCATGAGGAGATTGTAGTTCACGATGTAAGCTGCCCTCCTGAAATGCCACCCCAAGTCACAGCAGGTTTAGCAAAGTGTGCATTTTCCTGTCTATTTGCCAACTGCAGATATTTCCTCTTTTTTGAATCCTCCAGTTTGCCATTTGGTTACCCTACGTGGCCAGATAGACTCTTAACATTCACTGTCTCCAGCTCCTTCCTGCTGAGAGGGCCTCTGGCCTGTGGGTAGAGAACAAGGCTCAGTGTTAGAAAAGGCCAGCAGTGGGTTAGAGGGTGAGGCATCTGCTGTCATGAGGGCTTTTGGAATGAGAAGAAAACACCTTTGCTCCAGCTTCGTGGGCCCAGACACAGAGCCGGAAGTGCTGGGGCCACTCCCACTCCACTAAATGGGCCGTGCTGCAGGACCTCCTAATGGCCACCCCACTGAGCTTGCCACTTGGGGAACGGTCATATTCCCTGTGCTCTCCTGCCTCTTCCTGCCTGCCTTCCGGTGTAGCTTTGCTTAGAGAGTGTGGTGATAGACCACGATAAGAGCCACACACAAGCTGCAGGTCATAGCCTCTTTTCTATAGGAGGGAACTGAAGCAAACCTTGTATATACCACACAATGGACCCATTATTCTTCTTTGAAGGGCAAGAGAGAGGATACACATACTTCTTCCCTGCTTTAAAATATTATTGCATTCCCATCGTCGTCGTCGTCATAGTTATGAGTCCAATGCCAGGTGGTCAGGGTCCAGGGTGGGCTTGGGTGTGGTGGGTTATGTATGTTTGTGCCTTGTTGGTACTTGGATCAGAGTTAGCATAGGCAAAGTGCGTGCTACTCTCTGATGCCTAGCAGAGCTGACGGCTCCTTAGTGATCTCCACAGCCTTCTCATGGCTCCCTTTCTGGAGTTATGTGGATAGATACTCTTGTTTGAGATGAGGCACAGGAGTTGGGTGATTGTTAATAACTGTTGGTTGGGGGCACCCTTGTTATAAGGACTTTCATCTTTCTCTAAGTCCATGACGGCACATAATGCCTACCTTCTAGAATCCTGTCAGCTATGTGCTACTTGGCAACCTTTGTGCAAAGCTTTTTAGACCTGGCTCTCCACCCTGTTCCCCTGCCTCAAGGGGACTCTTCTCAACTGAGCGGTTATTTCAGTACAAATATGGGTTTACTCTGAGTTCTCAGACGGTGAGGCACACATGCATATGCTCATGTATACACTCTAGCACACATATGCACATGTATACACTCAGGCACATGCATATGCTCATGTATACACTCCAGCACACACATATGCACATGTATACACTCGGGCACATGCATATGCTCATGTATACACTCCAGCACACACGTATGCACATGTGTACACTCGGGCACATGCATATGCACATGTATACACTCAGGCACACACATATGCACATATATACATACACTCGGACACACACATATGCACATGTATACACTCAAGCACACACACACACACGCACACATACCTATACATTAAATTATTTTTTAAAATAAAAGTATGGCTGATAAGATGCTCAGCAAAGGTGCTGCCTGCCAAACCAGACATCCTAAGTTTTATCCCTGGAGCCTATGAGGTGGAAGAAGAGACGTGAGAACCCAAACATTAACTACAATTTTTAAACATCTCCATATAGTCTTCATGTAAGAGGGTTGTCCGCCATCAGGCATGGCTCTAAAGCAGTCTGGCTCTTACACAAAAAGAAAAAAAAGGTCAGCCATGAGTGGTGGCGCACGCCTTTAATCCCAGCACTCGGGAGGAAGAAGCAGGCAGATTTCTGAGTTCAAGGCCAGCCTGGTCTACAGAGTGAGTTCCAGGATAGCAGGACTACACAGAGAAACCCTGTCTCAAAAAAAAAAAAAAAAGACTAAGTAAGGAGTCTCAAGGAGGTTAGAAAAAGCAGTCGAAATGATGGATTATTTTTAAAGACCTGCATTCCCTAGAATATTGGGCTGCAGACATTTTGTCAACTCTGATTCCTCTATCACCTAAAAATAATGCATTATGGGTATCAGGTAGCAGTTTAATATCACACTGATGGCACAGCGCAGAGAAGCCAGCTGAAATCTGGCTTAAGTCCAGTCCGACATCTGGCTTGTCTGACCTCACCAGTTTGGGCTTATTACCATACTCCATATGTAATCCCCTCCAATCCCCTGCAGGGAAGCCACTGGCTGGCACCTGTCACCCAGCTGGCCAGGAAACACATAATGGATAGATGGCCAGAGGTCAGGTCCTCTTCCTGTATGGAAACCTGTATTTCCTTCTATTATTTTTGAATCTTATAAAATATTTATTTTGTGGGGAGTTGGGGGAGGGCTCATTGGTCCGAGGACAACTTGCGGGAGTGGGTCCTCTCCTGAGACTGAACTCAGATCGTCAGACTCAGTGGCCAGCTCCTCTCCCCACTGAGACATCCAGGAGACCTCTGAGTTCCCACTCAGAGTGCCTTTGGCTGCTGTCGCCTGTGGTTGGTCATCTGTGTCTCCTACACATGAGTGGAAAGCCGGCTTGGCTGGGGCATTCACAGTAGCACACAGGCCTGTGGGTCTTACATGCTTCTCACTCACAGGTGGCCAATGTCTTCCTTCAACAGGTAGCATTGGGTCCCTGTTAGGTGGCGTGCTCCAAGTAACTGGACAGAGGCAAACACCAAACCTCTTGAGACAAGTACTTAGTGGCAGAGCCTAATCACATGTGCTCCTCTCTGCCACTTGTCACTGGCCCCTGATCCTTGTGACATGCGTCCTGTAGGGTTCCTTTCTATCTGAAATAGAAGCCCCTCTGGGTCCCACAAATTCCTCCTCCACGATGCTAAGCCCCAGTCCTTGCCCTTGGGCTCAGCCTACCCAGCTCCCCCTCTACCCCTGCCATTACTGCTCCCCAGAACCTTCCTGAAGGACCTGCTCACAACCCAGTCTCTCTCATGCTTGGCGGCAAAAGGACTTGGCTCCAACACAAGATCCACAGCAAGGCCCCAAGCTCAGCAGAGCCCTGAAATGGAGCCTAGTCAACCTCCTCCTCAGAGCTGCGCCATCCTCGGACGCTGGGAATCGTAATTTAAACTTGATGTGTGAGGATTACAGTAGCCTGCCAAACCACTGTGCAGGAGGAAGACTTTGAAACATGAAACTCTTTCAAGGGAGAAAATTCAAAAGCATTCCCTCTCCCTTGTGCCAGCTCCTGGCCGGGTTGTAAGACACCCCAGCCCAGTGCCTCTTCCTAGAGGCCTGTTTATGGGAAGGTTGAATCGTTCAGAAACACAAGAGCATGGGGTAGCATGTCTGAGAAATACCCTCAGCTCAGAATGCCAGTCTGAGCTAAGCAGAGAGAGAGAGACTCGGACATTTGCCCTTTAGGAGAAAAATGCTTCTCTGCCTCTCTCTCTCTCTCTCTCCCCTTTCCTGAGACCATCTCTTCCTGTTTGCAGTTTGCCAGGCACACAGGCCACCCCCTCAGTGAAGGAGCTTATCCCCTGTCCTCAACCACGGACCCTCCATCTCTTTTCTTTCCTGATTGACACTTTTTCAAGGCCAAATTATTTGAAACAGTGTGCCAGGAGGACCCAGTCACAACTGGTCAAGTGACAAAGAGGCAGGGTGCAAAAAGGGTTTGTCTACACACACCCCCTTTCTGAGTAGAAAAGAGCTACTCAGAGGCCTCCATCAGCCGGAACCCTTCCTAGAGCCTGGTATCCTCAAGCTTTCTTAGCATGCTTTTTATTGGAGATCGTCACATGTAACTCACACACACACAAAAAAGATTAGCAATGGACATCTGCAGAGTGGCACAGAGAATGTGTAAGGTTTGGCAACCACTCCAGAGGCCACTGGGGTCACCAACTTGACTCCAAACCAGACTTCTCAAAAGAGTGTATAGACATGTGCACACACAGACACATGCTCCCACCTCCACCCCCATTAAAAATCATGTGCCTGAAATGTGCAGAGGGACTGGTTTATATTTGGAGATAAATATTGGTCTGATACTGCATCTTCAACATCTCGGGATGGAGACATGCTATATAAACAGTCAAGTAACCAAGAGGCCCATAAACACAAGGTCCAGAGCTAGTCCAAAGGAAGAGTGTGCCCAAGGTCCTTGGAATGGCTGCCCAAGAAACACCCCAAAGGCCAGTGCACAGATGGGTACCCCAAAGAGACTAGATGCCCTGAAGTAGTCTCTCATGCATACCACCACAGGCTTGAGTACCTCAGAACTGGGTTTGTTCTCATCTCTCTCTCTGGCTTTATTGACTCACCCAGCACCCACCTAACCAAGCTGCTCAGGGAGAACCTGCTACTTTGCTGGTTTTCTGGCAGGCTTAGAGACACATCCTGTTAGTATATGGGGAGCTGCTCTTTGCGGGTGCAGACTCTGTCAGGACCAGAAGATACTCCGCTTCTCAGGCCTCCAGCTGAACAAACCTTGAAACTAGGCCTGCCTCTCCTTCAAACAGGATAATTATAAACAAAACATCTGACCCCTCCTTGGAAGATTCCAGAAAGGACTCAGGAAAAATAACTGACTCCATGGGTTTGGAAATGTCGGGTAGCTATGCGTACAGGGTATGCTTTTGTTAATCATTTCCCAGAAGGCTCAGGGTGGACCGCCCAAGACTTTTAAGAATTTTCTCCCAAATACTCAAATAGTGCTAACAAAAGCGGATATGTATGCCCAAGGGAGGCCTGCAAGGGAGAAAAGTTCATCAAATCTCCCAAGTTGTTGAGCATCTCATGATGTGCTCTGCTCTACAGTGTATCCATGTGTTAACATGGGGTCCAAAGTGTGTCCTTGAAGTTTGCTAAGATTAACACTGAAGCTTTCTTAACCCGCAAATGTTACCATGTGAGCCGATGGCTGAGTTCTTTCATAGGATCACTGTAGACACTTTTCATTGGATACATGTATCAAAACATCATGTTTAATACTTTAGACATAGTCTTAAATCTGCTTCCCAGGCCTTACTCGAAAGGAAAACTCTTTAATACTTGTTGCTGGAGACTGAATCTAGGGCCTGACTCCTGCCAAAAGCAACAGACCAGCTCAGGAAACAATTTTTAAAACTAAAACGTATCATGCTACCGATTTGTCAGCTGTTAATAACAGTATCAATTTTTACTATGTATATCTTCACTTCAATATTTAGGGTTCTTAGCCAGGCAGGTGTGTGTGTGTGTGTGTGTGTGTGTGTGTGTGTGTGTGTGTGTGTGTGTCTCGCTGTGAGTCAGAGGCCAGCCTGGTCTACATAGTAAGTACTAGGCCACCCAGAGTTATATAGTGATACACTCTCTTAAAATATATGTATGTGTGTGTATTATGTATGTATGTGTGTATATGCATATATATGTATGTATATATTCACACACATACATGTACACATACACATAAACATTTGCACACACATGTTGTACACACACACATACACTCACACACACTTGTGATTCTCAAGAGTTTACTGAAGACTCTGATTAGGACCCTTATGATCTGTCATGGTAGACTGTCTACCAGCCTGTTTTTATAATTTATGATGTAAAGATGACTAAAGGAAGACAAGAGAGTGGGCTTCTGCTCACATAGATGGATGAAGTCCTGATGCCTCCCTCAAATATTTAACTCTGGAGTCTGCTAAATGCCCAGCATCTGAGGCTGACATCCTGGCAGTAAGAACAGGCCAAGCAGCGTTCCTGACACATTATAGGCTGAAGGGTAGGCTGGAGAGATGGCTCAATGAGTAAGAGCACTGACTGCTCTTCCGAAGGTCCTGAGTTCAAATCCCAGCAGCCACATGGTGGCTCACAACCATCTGTAATGGGATCTGATGCCCTCTTCTGGGGTGTCTGAAGTCAGCTACAGTGTACTTATTTATAATAACAAATAAATCTTTGAACCGGAGGGAGCAGAGGTCCTAAATTCAATTCCCAGCAACCACATGAAGACTCACAACCATCTATCTGTACAGCTACAGTGTACTCATATACATAAAATAAATAAATCTTTTTTAAAAATAGGTTGAAGGGTCTTGCTGCCCTCCCTGGGAATATGTGAAGAATTATAATTAAGGCAGGTGTCTCAGGCACGGGACCTAACACTAGTTGGCACAAGGTACCATACAATATGGTGGCCATACAAACTAATATCCATGTATTTGCTCATTCATTCATCCATCCATCCATTCGTGTGTGTGTGTGTGTGTGTGTGTGTGTGTGTGTGTGTGTGTGTTGCTGGGAACAGAAGCCATGGCCCTGTGCACACTAGGCAGGTACTATATGACTAAATCATTCCCAAATCTTCTTCCTTTTGTTCTTGATACCTTTTACTTCATCTGCCTGAAAGTCTGGGTTTGTTAGAACAAGACCCTCTACTGCCATCTGTTGGGAAGTGGTCCTTGTAAACTTCTCTATGGCATCTGTTAGCCCATTTCACCTGTGCATGGCTCAGCCATCCTGCCACACTCAGCACATAGTCACCCACAGGTTGACCATCAGGATCTTAGAGCCTGGGCTTCTGGAGATGACTGTGGAGTTTGCCAGGGTGTCTGTGTGGGCAGCTGGGATGATTCCTCGAGAGAAAAGAACTTGCTGCAGTGTCTGCAGGAGGAGACAGCGCATTGGCTTTGCTGGTGACGAGGATGCCACCCATAACATGGACATGTGAGCAGCACCATTCCATCAGCTGCTCTAAGTCCTTTCAGCACGGCATCTGCATTTGGCCTATGAAATGCACATGTTGCACATTGCATACATGTGGGCAAACACTTCATGCACATAAAAATAAGTATTTTTTAAAAGATGGGCCTCTCTACACCAATCAGCTTAATCAAGATCACCCCTCTTCCCCATAAGTTTCCCATAAGTTCTGCCCATCTCCCAGGTGACTCTGCATTCTGTCAGGTTGAAAATTGGTGCTGACCACCACAGGCTACAAAAAGTTGCTTAAACACTGGACAGTAGCAATTGTAATGACTCTGGAAGATGACCCACTCATCCTACCATGTATGAAAATTATAAGCCAAACTCAGCTTCTGGGCTGGAATAGAGAAGTCTTCTGAGTACTGAGCTGGAGAAAACTTCCAGCCTGGGTCAGGATGCAGAGCCAACCCGAGAAGAACCCAGGCTGTTGGCTGCAGCATAGCTATACCATGAATGCCACAGATATGAGAGAAAGTTCTAGATGACAGGGAGGATTGGGATCCCGTGGATACTTTGAAAGGTTTGTTATGTGAGAGCAGTATTTGTCAAATGGGTCCACAGATGGCTGTTGTCTCTCAGGACATTAGTAACTTCATATAAGGATTCAAGACATAGTTTAGTTGGTAAAGTGCTTTCTACACAAGTGTAAGGACCTGAGCCCATCCCAACACCTATATAAAGCCAGGCCTAAGCTTGCCAGCCTAGTGTTGGGGAGGTAGACACAGTCAGATCCCTGGAGCTTCCAGGCCAGCCTGACCTACTTGGCATAGTCCAGGCCACTGAGAGATTCATTTAAAAAATACAAGTGGACAGCTCCCAAGGAACAGCCCCTGATTCTGACCTCCACACATAAATACATATACACACACGTATGCACACAAGCATGCTCGTATGCACAAACACAAACATATAAACACATATACACACATATATACATAAATATATATACATATACACACATACATATACACACACACACGTATGCACACAAGCATGCACGTATGCACAAACATATAAACACATATACATAGCACACAGATATACACACATATATACATAAATATATATACATATATACACACACGTATGCAGGAGAAAAAAAAACAGCAATTCAGCTTAAAAATGGTCGGATCCTTTGCTGTACTGCAACCTATCACAGATTTCTAGAAGAACGTAGCTTCTTCAGACTTCACTGACTGTGACATGTTTATCTTTTTCACTGCTCCAAATACCTTTGAATAACCCCTCCTAAGTGATGTTTCCCAGTGCTGTGGCAATACTGTTCCAGCAGCTCATGTGATGAGCAGCTTGCTGGGAGACAGACTTCAGGAAGTCAGTGTGGTGACCTGAGACATTCTTCTAGCATCCTCAGCCCTGGCAAGGGCTAGGTCCTGCCTCCCCATAGCTCAGTCTGCCTTGGCATCCAGATCCAGTCCTAACACAGAGCCTCTTCTGTCTTTCAGATGGGCTTCTTCCGCAGAAGGTACAAGGAGATCATTGAAGCTGAGAAAAACCGGAAAGAGAATGAAGATGGTTGGGACTGGGTCCAGAAAAACCAGTGACCCACCATGCCGGTCATGTGATGCCCTCATGTCCCCCATCACCAGCCTGTGGTCCTTGATCTTTGTATCTTCCATATTTGGAAGAAAGAAATCTTCTCCAGATTTTTCGGAGGCCCCACTGATGCTGTTCTCTTCCTCATCCTGTCAAGCCCGGTGCCGACCTGAGATGGCCACCTCCAGCCAGGTCACATGACTGGGGCCACCACCACTCCCCTTCACAAGATGAACTCAGAACTTTGGGAAGACAAGCTACAGAGCAAAGCAATATTTATGGATGCAACATTGTGTGGTCAACCCTCAGGGGAAAACTGTTACCTAAAAGTATTTTTTATAAATGTAAGCCTTTTATATTGATCATGTCTTTATATTTGTATCAATGTTTTATTATTTCTATTAAATAGTTCTATAATTCACTCAAGCACTGAAATCTTGGAAATACATGTACCTGCATACAAATTTTAAAAGAGAAAGAACTTATTCTACTTTGGAACTTGTTGTTAGGGAAGAAAAAAAACAAAAACTTGCAGATAAAACAAACTGAAGAAACCTCATGAGATGAATCCACCAAGCTGGAGGCACTGGGAAAGCACGAAGGATACGGCAAGACCACCTAAGACATTTATTCCCCATTGTTACCACTTGGAGTCAAGTTCAGAGAGCTTGAAGTATCGGTGTTTTCTCTTATGGACCTCTCACTGGGAGATTCTCAGCAGGAACTGGGATGGAAAGCCTGGTTTCCTCCTAACAGATGTTCTGTACCACTCTGATGCATGCAGCAGGCACTAACCCCTCCTCTAGAGTCAGCAAGTGCGGGATGGACAACTGGTCAACCTCAGAATAGCATCTCATCCCAGACAACATGTGTCAGAGTTCAGAGCCCAGGACCGAGCTGCACTTTCTCAGCAAAGGCCTGTTTTCTCTGTGTGTAAGCTGTTACCTTGTGGTATAACGTTAGCACAAGACTCTCTATTTCCTCTGTCACTCTTGCTGTCCCCAACTGGTGGTGCTGCAGATACCTTCCCAAAGAGGATCACCCATATGGTTTGTGTTTATGTCTTAGGTGGAATCCTCAAGAGTCGAACCCTGAAATAGGACTTGGGTGTAAATAATTTATTGAGGAAGTCTTCCCAGAAGGTAACAGTGAGGAAGTTGAGAATACAAGACAGGAGAGTACAGGGAGCCAGGAAACAGTGTCCCTTCAGGGGACAACCCATGAGGTGGCTTCAAACCAGTTAGATCTCGTGGACAAGTCAGGCTCAGGAACTTGGTCTTTCGTGATGCCATACATGCAGGGGATATAAACTTTCTGCCCTTAGTTCTTGCTGACAAGATGACTCTGTCCTCTAGAGGAGAACTTTGGGGGGCACCCTCAAGTAAGGAGATCCAGAAATCATGCAAAGAACTCTGAGCCAAGAGCTTTGGTGCCCCCTCCCCCATACAAGTGAATGCTACCTTCAGCTTTGTGTAGCCGAAAAAAGCCATGAGTCTAAGCTGGTCCTAGAAGTCAAACAATTACATCTGACCCATGACCAAGTCAAACATGGAGACAGTGATCACTCACTACAAGGAAGGGGCAGCCCAGAAAACCAATGCACACCCAGCTCTTAAGTTTTATCAAAAGAAATAAGGAAAGAAGTCTTGGCTTTACCAGCCATGTACATCCTGGTCTGTGGTCAAGCACTATCCTGGTGGATCCCCTGAGAACACAGTCGCCTCCCACAATAGGCACAGGGTGCAGATTCTTCATGAACCCCATTTGCAGCTGTCCTGTGATGATCATGAATTGTGTCGTGGTTTCCTTTAATCGTTTGAGAGTCTCAGGTGGCGAGACCGCTACAGAACCATCTGCAGTTATAGCCAAAATGCATCTGTCCCCACTGGCTTACTTCCTGCAGAAGGTATGACTGAATCCGTGGAGAAGGATGCATCACTCAGCTAGCCAGCAGAGCTGCACCTGAGAGAGTGTGGAAGGCAGGAAGGGCAGACTCAGCTGGAATCTGGCCACTCAGCTGGATCTCAAATGGCCATGAATAGAGGAGAACTTTGAGGGGCACCCTCAAAGTCATGAATAGTCATGTGCTCAGAAGGTCACTACAACTCCAGGAGGCAGATTTTAAGAAAACTCAGCGACAGAGTGCTTGCCTGACACAGGGGAAGCGTCACTTGGGGAAACCGTCACATTGGTAAACAAAAGGCAGAAACTGAGTATTCTCAGAATGACTTCCTGGAGAACGCGGAACTTTAGTCGATGTGAGTTTGGGTGGAGGAGTATGTGTTCTATGGTAACGACTGAAGGGAGGCAGCAAAGCCCCTGGAGCCAAGGGAGCCTTCTAGAACAACTTCCGGGTTGTCAGCACAGCACGAGGGGAGTGATGAGAAAATCGCCCCCAAGGTGCGGCATGGCGTGGTGCTCTCTATGGCTGACCTGCTTCGGTCTGTTTAAATGTTTGGTTTGCTGTGTTTGATCCCGATTTGCACAGTGACAGTGTGATTGGTGGTGTGAGTTTAAGCTTCCTGGGTGTTTTGTAGCATGGCAGGCACCTCTGCTCTCTGCATGTCTGCAGCTTGTGCACACACACACACACACACACACACACACACACACACACACTGCCCAAGAGGATTTGGAGTGGGAAGGCTGCCCTTCCTCACTGTGTCTTGTGAATTCATGTCTATTTCTGCAGTCACATCTGAATCACTTGCACTGTTTGGGAGATGCCAGGTTTACAAAAAAAAAAAAAAAAGTTTAGAATAAAACAAAATATGGCTTCAAATGATCCCAGTGTGTCTGACTGTGATTTCTTTGCTGCTAAGAACTTTGTAAGGGCCTGAAGAGGGAATTCCAATATAATGCAATGTGAGCGCTAAAGAGCACACCAAGGGCTGCCGACTCCCATGGGAGCACCCCACGTGATGGGGATGACCTGCCCATGGGAGCACCCCACGTGATGGGGATGACCTGCTCATGGGAGCACCCCACGTGATGGGGATGACTTGCCCTTAAGACATAATTTGGACACTACCACCTATGTGTATTGCCTACCTGCCTCGGGTGGACCTGGTGTCTGTCTACAGCCCAATGAAATGGGCGTGTTCCTCATCACAAGCAGACCTCTTACCACATGTATGTAATGTAAGTCACTAAGCATTTGCCCAGACTATCCTCAAACTTGTTGTATAGCCAAGGAGAGCCCAAATTTTAATGTTTCTGCCTCTACCTCAAGAGTACTAGGATTAAAGGTGTGCACCACCACATCTGGTTTTTTGAAGGCGGGAATCTTATTCTAAGCAGGATTCCTTTAGCTGCACTGACATGCTTGGCCCCCCTGTAAGCTCTCTGCTGCCCTCTCCCACATCTACAGACACTTCATTTTCTTAGATTTTAAATTTCTGTTTGCTAGTTACAGCCTCATTCTTATCTCACATACTTTTACTATATGAATTATTATTTTTTCTTTTTTCCCTAGATACTAGATATTACTAACAAAGATCTACCTAATATGTTGCTTGTTTTCAAGAATAAGCTTCTGGCTCTCTCATGTCTGGGTTTTGCTTTCTCGTTCATCAGTTACAACCTTCCAGGTGTACGAATATGTTCCTTACAGCCGTCACTGTTAACTTCACCAAGGGCTGGCGAGCTGGCTCAGCTGCACACACACACACACACACACACACACACACACATGCTGGCTGCTCTTTTTTTCCTCTCATGACTCTCATTCATGGGCCCGTGCATCTCATTAGTTATTTACTGTGGGCCGGTGGCTGGTGACTTCCTTTAGAAAGTTCTTTGTGGTAATTCTTTGAAGCCTAGGATAACATATGTTCCTGCAGAGAGCCTTTGCCTTCACCTCTGCCAGGCTCCCATCTGGGATCAGGCCTTGGGGTTTTAATGGACCACCCATGGATCGGGCACAGAAAATCCCCTCCAAGGACAGCCGTGCCCTTCCTTTCTCTACAGGGTGGGGTTCAAAGCCCCCACACGGCCCTGTGCTCTGCAACATACCGCACACCATTCCACAAAGAGCCTCGGTCCTGGAGAGTATTGGCCAGGGGCAGACTGCCTACTTCTGATTGGCTCTTGCATCTGTTCATTCATTCACTCATTCATTCATTCATGATTCCAGATTTGGCTATGTATCCTGGGCTGGCCTGGCACTGGAATCCCCCTGCCTCCATCTGTAAAGTAATAAAATCAGTGGTGTCCCTCCATGCCTGCCACTTTATAGGCCACCAATCCCGGCAAGGCCATGAAAGCTGAATTTCTGCTTTGTGGGTAGGGGTGTGTGTGTGTGTGTGTGTGTGTGTGTGTGTGTGTAACATTTTCACTGTAAAACAACAACAGCAAAAGAAAACTAAGCATACAGAAAAGTAGAAAGAATTTTAAGTAAACACCAAGCCCTGGGCATCTAGATTTACATCTGCATTTTATTACATGTGGTTTGTCATCTCTCCACCATGTCTCATGATATCCAACAGAACTTATAGCTGCAACGCCCTCTCCTCTGGATGTCAGTAGATTTTCTGTTTGTTTGACCAGTAATCATAGTTTTCGCCTATGATATCTATTTGACTCTTTTGGAAATCTGCTTGGGTGGTTTCTAGTCTTTTTTTTTCTTTTCATCTATATAAGCATGCTCACCATTCATGTCTTTAAACATACAAAGCTTTCGTGACACGCACGCCACTCCCGAGAGCCGAGGTCTCTGCTGCTGTTCGCACTGCTGTTTTTGAACTCGGTTCTATTCCCTCATATTTTTTTAACCTGGAGCCATTTCTCGTCTTCCTTAGAAGGTATCTGTTGGAATTTGAAGTGGTTTCCCCATAGAACGTTTCCATTTGCTTCTGCAGGAAATCCAAGAGACTCAATAACTGGTTTTAAATTAAATCCTCGAGGTTCCCGGCCCACCCAGCTGCTGAGCAGTCTCTTCTCCTGTCCAGTGCCAGAGTTCTGGTTCCGCACTTGCTTGGTGTCCTTTGGAGGGCAGCAACAGATGACGTGTGACTCCACCAGGCCCCCTGCACTTTCCTGTCTCAGATGTATAGAAAGGAGACACTCCAGATTCCTCTCCTTGCCTGATCCAGGGCTATCCCCACTGCCTGTGCTCCCTGGTGAAACAGACACTAAAAGTCAAGGTGGCCTGGTGTGGTGATGTGTCCAGAGCAGAACTGGGCTGCAGCAGTCTGCTTGTCAATCACCCTTTCCAGGGCTTTAGAGTCTTTGCCATTTCATCAGTAATTTACAAATGCAATGTGTCAACGTTTTAAAGATTACATTTGTTAATTTATTTAGTATCTGTGTGTGCATACATGCCAGCTAGCAGTCATGTAGACCACAGCATACATGTGGAAGTCATCGGTCAATTCACAGAAACTTTTCACTCCTACCATGTGGGCTCCAGGGATGGAACTCTGGTTGTCAGGCTTGGCCGAAAGCCTCTCTACCTACTGAGCCCTCTCAGCAGCCCTCGGTGTTTTGTCTTTCATTTTCAAATATTTTCTGTATATCCGCATTTGCTACAATTAATCTAATTGGGGACTGGAGAGATGGCTCAAGGTGAAGAGTGTGTGCTGCTCTTGCAGAGGGGCTGGATGTGGTTCTAAACACAGAGGTCTAAGGACTGCCTGGAAGTTCAGTTCCAGGGGTCTGTGCCTTCTGCTGGCCTTGCACGCATGCACACACGTGAGCGCACACACACACACACACACACACACACACACACACACACACACAATTCTAATGCCAGCAGTCAGGAAGCTGAGATAGGAGGATAGCCTTGAGTTTGGGACCAACCTGGACTACATAATAACACAGGCACATACATACATACATACATACATACATACATACATACATACACTCACTCATACACACACACACACACACACACACACAGAAGGGAAAACCTGAAAGCAAAAGGCTGTATAACACGTGTACACCAGGGTAACATTGGTAAACATTACTTACTCCCTCTGGGCTTTCTGTTCACCAGAGATGCCTTTTGGTTTTATTAATGATGATGCTACAAATGTTGCTACTGGCAGTCACTCTGTATAGTGTAAAACTTGTTTGATGTAATGTTCAAGACTAGTTGTGTGCCAGATCTCGCGTGAGCTGACCGGGAGAGGGGGATCGTCTTGAGTTGCACTGAGTTGGATGTTTCATGTCAGCTGCGGTCATTATTGGGGTGCATTATTGGGGTGCATTTCAATGCTGCCCAGGTAGACACAGCACATATTACAAGCCCTGACTCCCTGGAAGTGTACATGGAGGACAAGATCTGTCATGCAACTCCAACAGATGTTATCTGCCCCTACCGGGCTAAGAAAGCTCGCTGCTTACCGATGACATCATCACAGCACTGGCGATTTGTGGATTTGAAGATTTTACAACTTGACAGGCCACAGGATTCAGACCTTTGGCAGTCTGTCCTGTGGCTGGAGGCAGACTCTCTCAACCACCACACCAAGAGTCTCATTCCCTGAACTTGCCCTGAACTTGCCCTGAACCCAGAATGTACATCCAGCTTCATGTTCCTCCTCATTAAATTGTCCACAGCAATCAGAAATGACCAGGTACTCCGTACCCTTCAGTTCCTGGCACTGTCCCTAGAGTCGGGACAGCAGCTATTCCACCTCTCCCTATGCCTTCTTCGCGCTAGCATGGCCGATTCTGAAATTTGGCCGTGGCTGCTGGAGTACCCGCTTACGACTTCACGGATCCTATGTCAGGTCTTATCCTAATGCTGAAACAAAATTCCCAACAAGAACAACTGAAGGCATGGTTTATTTGGGCTCATTATTTAAGGGTACAACCTGTCATGGTGGTAGAGGTACAACAGAGGGAGCTGGGGACAGCTAGTCATATTGTACCTGCAATCAGGAAGCAGAGAGAAAGGTTGGCAGTGCTTAGCTCTCCCCCCCATTTTTATTCAGTTGGGACCCTGGCCTATGGAGTGTTGCTGCCCACATTCAGGGTGGATCTTCAATGAACTAGGAACTCCCTCAGAGACATGCCTGCTTTGTCTGTAAGGTGGCTGAGGACTCTGTCAGGTTGAGAGTCAGGATTAGCCACCACAGGCACCCTCTAGCTGAGTGCCCTTTGAAACTAACCCCACTCATGAGGGCCATCATGAGCTAACCGACTCTCAAAGCACTCACCTCCAAATCCCTGGAGAGTGGATTCAGCATGTTCAATAGGGACAAATCGTAGAGTATGAACACGCTAGCCATAGAACTCACGGACAAGTGTTAATTTCAGAGAAACCCAAACCTGAACAGAAAAGGACATATAAGCAGAGCCTGCTGCACAGATCAGTTATGAACACATTTATGTAGTCATAGTAAACACTGAGTATCAAACCAAATTACACTTATCATTAGAACAAGAGGAAATACCTGGACATGAAGATCAAAGATTCAGGCAGTAGAAGCAGGCAGATCTCTGTGAGTTCGAGGCCAACCTGATCTACCTGAGGTGCTTGAGGCCAGCAAGGGTGACATGGTCAGAACCTGTCTCAGAATAGATTTAATAAATAAACAAATGGGACAGGAAGTAGGGGTCCAGTAGCCCAAGATTCCAGAAATGAATTAACTCCTCCTCTTCTGAGCCGGAGAGATGGCTCACTCGGCGGTTAAGAGCACTGACTGCTCTTCCATAAGTCCTGAGTTCAATTCCCAGCAGCCACATGGTGGCTCACAACCATCTGTGATGGGGATACGAAGCCCTCTTCTGGTGTGTCTGAAGACAGCGGCAGTGTACTCACATACATGGAATAGATAGATAGATAGATAGATAGATAGATAGATAGATAGATAGATAGATAGATAGATGATAGATAGATAAAATCTTCCACTTTAGTAAAGGTGATGCCTGAAATATCAAGATAAAGATGATTGACACTTGTGAGGTAGCTAGAAGTCACGTGCAGTGGCACACACCCATCATCTGTCATTCTAGCACCTGGAAGCAGAGACAGGAGGTCATGAGTTCAAGACCAGCCCAGACTACATAGTGAGTACTTATCTTAAAAACAAAGTGGGACGACAACAACAAAATGGAAGGATGGAGAGGAGGCATAACGGTTAAGAGCACTGGCTGTGCTTTCAGACGACCCTGGTTCGATTCCCAGCACCCACATGGTTGCTGACTCACAACCGCCTGTAACTCCTGTTCTAGGCCAGCACTCTCTTCTGGCTTCCACAGGCACAAATACGGGTGTTAGACATTTATGCAGACAGCATACCCCTACATATAATTTTTTAATAGCTGTGGCACATGACTATCATTCCACTACTTAAGAAGTAGAAGAAGGATTAGAACTCAAGGTCAACATGAGGTACAGTGAAAATTCATTTCAGAGAGAGGGTTTGCGGGAAGAGAGAGAGAAAGAGAGAGAGAGAGAGAGAGGAGAGGGCGATGGAGAGGGGGAGAGAGAGAGAAAGGGAGAGAGAGAGAGAATACACACACACATTGTTTATACAAACAAGTAACAAATGTGGGCTCTGGAGATGTAAGTTTCTGCCATACTTTATAGAGTTACTTAATTATTTGAATTATGTGCTTTGTAATTTCCATAAGAGTAAAGGCATCATTTGTAACAGATGCTGTCTGTGCCTGAAGAGATTATAAAATGTAAGGATTTATCTAGGACAGTCTGTAGTGTGTCGGGGATCCTTATGGAGACTGCTAATGGACTCGGGACATACAGGATGACAGTAGATTGCCCCATCAGAAAACCTGAGACAGAGGTTTATATGCAAATGCTTTATCGGGAGTACAGCCACAGCCATGCAAAGGCAAAAGTGTGAAGGGTGGGAAGCAAACAAAGGAAGGGCCACAAGCAGGAGGTCACAGCTGAGCTGGCCGCTGGCCGCTGCCCACCCTGGGGAACGTCTGCATCAGCCAGCCTAGGCAGGCAAGGGCATGCCGTTAACTATTAGACCATCTCTTGGACAACCCACCCCATCCCTGCAATGGTTAAATATGCCTTGCTGTAACCACCCTGTGGGGCACACAGACCATGCCACCTGAGAAACTGGCTTGGAACTCTGCTGAAGTGGAAATCTCAAAACCCGAGATTTAAATCTCATCCCAAGAGCAGCAGAGGGACTAGCCCCCCCCCCCTCTATTTCCATGCCTACCTCAGAAGTTTGTCACCTGGGGACTCCCCACCAGGTGGTCACAGGTAGTCAGCCACCTGGAATTCTTCCTCATGCAAATAGAGCATCACCAGCACCTTAGCCTCCACCCCCAAAATCCCATCCTGTTCCCAAGATAGTCACTGTCCACATGGAATAAATAACGCAAGCTACTTCTTAACCAATGATCGTCTGAGACTGGGTGTTTTTTACAGAGGTGTAACACTTCTAGGAGGACTACATACCCCAAGCACTGAGGGCTGGACCTTTGGACGTGCCTACCCGGCCAGACTCCCCTCCCTCTTAGAGGCTCACATCAGAGCATGGCGGACCTCGCTGCTGCCAGTGTAGCCACCATAGCAGGACCGACCCTGGACCCAGGACCCTGGACCTGAGCCAGCCAGGCCATCAGAACCTCCTTACTCCTTTCCTAAGAGCTGTGAGTGACACTATTCTGGCATTCCGACCAGCCTGGAGTTCTGTGGACCCCATTCTCTAGAGAGAGAAGCAGACCGCGGACCCCACCGGTTCAGGAGCCGGAGAGAGGCAGAAACCGGAACCACCTCACCCCACACTCTCAGCTCCTACACACTGTTTTATGAAGCTTAGTCCAAGCGTGGTAGGAGCACCCGATAGCAGGCTAGACCCTCCACAGTGACTCTGAGGGTCACGGTAGAACCAACAGAGACGAGCTGGCTACACTAGGAGCCAAGGCCCAAGTTTGCCTCTGGGGAGTCCACCCTGAGAGGTCATCTGATGCACGCTCCTAAATACTGGAGTTTCAAACTCACAATCCTATGGTGGCAGCAGAGGCATCTAGCCACAAGCCCCTCCCTCCAGCGTTCATGGCCAGTACAGAACTGTTGACAGTCGTGGGGTGTTTCTCACCATAGAGAGGGCTAAGAGCTTCCTGAGTAACGTTCCAATACCGCGGTAAATTGCAACAATGTTGGAAAATAGAGTCTGGTTTGTACTGACAGATTAATCAAATTCTCCCAAATACTAGCTAGCTTCTCACACTTCAAAGGCTTGAATCTCTAAAGGGGGCCCCAGCCCTGAGCTGGTCAATCAAGAAAGCCGTCTCCCAGCTGCTCTCTGGCGGTCAGAATGCGTCACTGCAGTTCTTCTCCTTTGATGTGTGTGGGTGTTTCCAGGAACTCAACTGAATTTAACTTTCCAACACGTCAGTGAAATAGTGCCAGGGGAACAGCGGTAATCAAGAAATTAAGTTAAGCAATTAGGGAGAGCAACGAGAAATCAAAGGTTTTGTTTTCGGTTTTGTTTTTTTAAATAAAATACTCCAACCATAAGCTTACAAAATCTAATTTCAAATAAGACATTTGTTTCAAGCTGCAGAAGTCTAAAGAAATAGTGAAAAGCTCCAAGGGTGAAGTGGGGCTGTCCTCTGCTCTGATTCCTGGCTGTTCCCCAACTCCAAGGTTAAAGACACCGCACTGAGAGAGTCCCTGAAGTGGAAGATTCTCTACGATTTCATCACAACTACAAAAATGTTAACCTTAAAGATCCCACATAGTTCCAACAGAGGCTCTCTTTGATTCTGAAATATGGATGGACATCATGCTGTATTTAATATAGATTACATTACATGTGTTCACATATGTTTAGCTGGTCCCAGAGCCTATCCACTTAGAATGTTTTTCATGTATGTGTGTTTGGGGGGTGCACATTTGTGTATGTGTGCATGTGGAGGTCAGAGGTCAACTTCGATTGTCATTCTTCACTATCTACCTTGTTTTTATTGGAACAGGGTCTGAAGCTTACAGAGAAGTCTGGCCGCCTAGCCAGGAAGCTCCAGTTCCCCAGTGCTGGTATTACAAGTGTGTGTGTGTGTGTGTGTGTGTGTGTGTGTGTGTGTGTGTGTATTCATGCACATCTGGACCCCTGGACAGTTATGAACCACCTAACCTGGGTGTTGGGAATCCAGTACTTTGAGAAGCTCCAGTCCTCTGGAAGAGTTATATGCATGCTTACCCAGTGAGCCATTTCTTCAGCCCAGACACAGGATTTTGCCTACTAAAAATGTTGGTGTTTATCAGCTGTCTGCAAGGGCATGTCCTCACATCTGAGTTCTTGTTAAAGAACCCAGTGACACCAAACAAGCTACTGCCATGCCAGAAAGAAAAGGAGAGAAGGAGGGGGAGGGAGGGAGGGAGGGAGGGAGGGAGGGAGACAGAGGGGGGGAGGGAAGGAGAGAGAGAGAGAGAGAGAGAGAGAGAGAGAGAGAGAGAGAGAGAAATTAGAAAGATTGTGAAGGAAATCTCTGAGATTTGCTCACATCCAAAACTATCACCTGCCACGGCATCAGTTCTCAGCTCTAATCATTCTCCCGGCCCCTGATTTAAAATACCTTCTATGTCAAATCCAAATCCATCCATCTACTTCATTAGATTACAGCACTCTGTTTAATGAATTTTCTGTCTCCAAACTCATTTTCTTTATACGGATTGTGTGCCAGATGCTGGATGCTTGCAGAATGCAGGCTCTATGACGCTCTCTGAAGATACAACTTTGTGTCTCCACAGTTTAGAAGATCTAGCTTTCTGTCTACAGTTACTTGATGAAATTACTTCTTTGCTAAATCCCACTGAAAATTTCCTGGCTGGAGTACTTCACGTTATCACGAAGCACGTGGAGGGCCGTCCCCCGTGACGTGGGCATCACCATTCGGTCATGGAGTCTGTGCTCTCTCTCCACAGGGAGCAATGGTTTATTAACTGTCAATTTGTAAAGTGCTCTCTGAGATTATCTGATGCGAGATAAGAAGAGTGTGAACATACTTCATTGTCTTCTCTGTCAACGTGGAATTAGCAAGCACACTATATTTTATTCTATGGAGAGATGGAAATGCCAGCGAGAAGCCTTGAGTCTTTGCCAGTGTCCTGGCTGCGTAGTTGTGGTCGTGGAGTTTGATGGCTTCTTCCGTTATCATTTTGAATTATTTGCTGTTATAGGTTTTATATAGTTATTTAATTATATGTGTTTTATCTAGCTATTATAGTAACATTACTACTATAGGCATTTACCAATATTAGTATCCATAATATATCAATTATAACTCATACATTTTTCATTGCTTTATGGAGAACTCATTTTGACCATTTAATTTATAACTATAAACATTTATTCACTGAACAAATGTTGACCTAGTGTCATTTATGCCCAAAGTCCCCTGCTCAGAGCCTGGACAGACAGATGTGATCAAGGCAAACTTGAATCCACTTCATGATATTTGTACCATGAGACAATAAAATGGATGACTAAGGGTGCGCATGGATATTCTTTCTGTGTGCGCATGTGTGCACCTGGGCATGTGGATTAAGTACACATTCACGCATGTAGAGACAAGAGCTCAACATCTGTGTCTTCTCTCAGCACTTCCTCTTGTTTTTGTTTGTTTGTTTGGTTGCTTGCTTGCTTGGTTTTGTTTGCAGCAGGAAAACCCCAGTGAACCTGGGCTTCACTGTTTGCAAGACTGTTAATTGACTTGTTTTTTCTCCCAGCACCAAGCTGGTGAGGCTGAGACTATGAGACTCAAAATATATTTACAAACACTTTGGCCATAAACTTTGGTTTGTTCTCCAGCTAGCTCATAAATTAATATCCCATTTATTCTAATCTAAGTTCTGCCAAGTGGGAGGTGACCTCTGCTCAGATTCCACACATCTCTTCCTTAGAGTTCCCCAGGGCCAGATCCTCCCACATCAGGCTCTATCCCAGAATCCTCTCTGCCTACCAGATGTCCCACCTTCTGTTCTACCCTTTCCTTTAGGCCATAGGTTTTATTGGCAAGTGATGCATCCATACAGTACGTAAAATATTCTCTCTATGCAAGACTGTTTGGCCAGTAAGTCATATACAAGAATTCCTTCTCCGGGAAGATGTAAACAACATATAATGCACCTCAGAAGATCCAAATGGCAAACCAACGTATAATGCCACCAAGTTCCCTGTGGGGAACTAACGAGTTTATCAGGCTTAGTTCCAGAGCGTGGAAGACTGCAACACGCCTGCGCTGAGAAGTCCTCAGCATGGATGCTGGTTCCTCGGAGCCACATGTTCCGAGTACTCTCAGTTAACCTCCTCCAGCCCATACATTCTATCACCTCCCAAGATCACAGAGCCACGTGCGACTAAGGCAGTTACATCCAACTGGCTGGGCAGGTCAGGAGAGAAACACTGTGGTCAAGTGAGGGTCCATTGACCATCCTCACACCCAGCTCTGTGAGGGGACACCCACAGTCTTCATCCTGTCTCCGGGGTCTCTTGCAAGTCACCATGTGACATCATCACATTACATCATTGCATCATTACATCATCATATTATCATATCACATCAGTCATCACATCACATTATATCATCACATCATCGCATTACATCATCGCATCATCATATCACATCATTACATCAACACAGTACATCATCACATCACATCGCTGCCCTGATGAAGGAAGTGTCTTATTCTCAGAGGGTAGCCATGTACAGAACCCCGCAGAACTAGGTTCACAGATTCATGCCAGGACACCTGGCTTTCATATAAGTGCTAAGAATCTGAACTCAGACCCTCAGACTTTCCCAGCAAGCGCATTACTGACCGAGCCACCTCCCTGGGCCCAGAATATTCTTTCGTGAGAATTTAAAGGCAGCGTCACCAGCACAGGTGTCACATAGGGATCTTAGCTCTGTAAAGGTCAGAGGGTAAGAGATGGACACAGAGAGAAGGCACTGTACTGGAGACCACCAGGCCACACAGAGGCAGAAATGGCTACTGGCTCTACACATGGGGGCATGTGTAAAGAAAGGCGCACGGAGACAGACCTGCCAATTTTTCAAGAGAAAAGCATCACATCACGCAATGTATTCCCAGGCAACATGGGAAAGGCTTTCAGATGGCAAGGCAGGAGCCAACTACCTAAACCCAGGAGCTGCTTCGAGGTGCTCTGACTGGCTGATAACAATAGCTGTACTGACAGTAAGAATCAGCATGTCAGACCTGAGTTCTATAGGACATCTCCCATTTCACATGTTGAAAAGTAGTTTTAAACCTTAAGAATACTGGAGCTGGAGAGACGGCTTGGCACAGTTGTTAAGAGTACTTGTTCTCATGCAGAAGACCCAGGTTCTGTTCCCAACATCCTCATGGTGGCTCACAACCATTTGTAAACATAATTCAGGGGATCCAGTGCCCTCTTCTGACCTCCAAGAGCACCAGGCACACGTATGATACACATACACATAAGATAAAACAAATACTCTCAAAAAATACTCTTTTTTTTGGTGTTGTTTATAAAAAGCTAGGTTTGGTGGCACATGCCTTTAATCCCAACACTTGGAAGGCAGAGGCAGAAGGATCTCAGTGAATTTCAGGCCAACCTGGTCTATGTAGCTAATCCCAGGCCAGCCAGGGCTACATGGAAAGACACTCAGTGCTGCTGCTGCTGCTGCTGCTGCTGGTGATGATGATGGTGATGATGATGGTGGTGATGATGATGATGGTGATGGTGATGATGATGGTGGTGGTGATGATGATGATGATGGTGGTGGTGATGATGACGACGATGATGATGATGATGGAGCTACGGAAGAGACTTGTTAGGTAAAGCGCTTGCCATACAAGCATGAGGATCCAGAGTTCAGATCCATAAAACCAACCAATGCAAAAAGCCAGGGAGGGGTGGCTGTGCACTTCTGCAATCCCTGCACTAACAAGAGGAGGGAGATAAACTCTGGGGCTGACAAGATGGCTCAGCGGGTAATAGGTGCTTGCAGACAAGCCTGAGGACCCGAGCTCAATCCCCAGAAGCCACAGGGTAGAAGGGAAGAACTAGCTTCCAAAAGTTATCTTCTAAGCCGGGCATGGTGGCGCATGCCTTTAATCCCAGCACTCGGGAGGCAGAGGCAGGTGGATTTCTGAGTTCGAGGCCAGCCTGGTCTACAAAGTGAGTTCCAGGACAGCCAGGACTATACAGAGAAACCCTGTCTCGAAAAACCAAAAACAAACAAACAAACAAAAGTTATCTTCTGACCTTCCCACACACGCACACACATAAAAAATAGATACTAAAATAATCTTATCAAGAGTAAGCTGCAAATGCAGTAGACAAAACTTAGAGAAAGCTTAAAGAGGCTGGCTCACCTAAGCACCTTCAGGAAACTTCAGGCGTGAATGCCACAAAGCTGCACATTCGCCACTCAGATAACGTCCAGAGGCCACTCTGTGCTGCTTGTAGGCTATGCACAACCTTAGGCTAACCACGAGGAAAGCTAGACCAAACCACACTGCTCGAGGATCACCCTGAAAACCAACGGGCGCAGCAGACCTGGAAACTGCCAATCCTGAGACAAAGACGCATCCCAGATTAAAAGAAACTAAAGGACAAAGCAGGATAATTTGAAATCGGGTCACAGATCGGAAAGCCAGTTGTCTCTTCTGAATACAGAATGGGATGGAGAAATGAGGCAGATTATGTAAAGCTGGGTCACTCTAATCTCCAGGCTTGATCGCTGCATCCGGTTACGTAAGAGACAGTCCGTTTTGTTTCAAGTATGCCTTACTCTCCAGTGGCCAAAAGATGAGCAGTCTGAGGAAATGTGGGATTAATATTTGGGAAATCTAGCTAAGGGCTCACAGAAACAGCTTGACTATACTTTGCAATCTTCCTATAACTCTTTTTTTTTTAATGGCGGAGGGCTGTAGTTCAGTGGTACAGCATTTGCCTGACGTGTACAAGGCCCAGGCTTTGATCATCAGCTAATAAACAAGGCAGACAGACTTGGAGGTTCAAGCCTGTAATTTCAGCACTTAAGAGGCAACAATATCAACCAACCAGACTCCTCCCCCAAGAACTCCCAGAGACTAAGCCATCAACAAAAGAATCCACATGGCTCCAGCTGCAGATGTAGCAGAGGATGGAAGGAGAGATCCTTGGCCCTATGAAGGCTGGACAGATGCCCCAGTGTAGGGGAGTAGAGGGAGGGGAGGTAGGAGTGGGTGGAGGAGCACCTCATAGTAGCAGGGGAGGGAGGGAAACCAGGAAAAGGGATAACATTTGAAATGTAAATAAAGAAAATATCCAATAAAAAGAAAGAAAGAAAGAAAGAAAGAAAGAAAGAAAGAAAGAAAGAAAGAAAGAAAGAAAAATATAATTTAAAAGTCCAAGGAGGATGACTTTATTTCATAGTAACCTTAAAGCAAATTGTTGGGGCAGAATAATTTAATGGTGCCTTTAACGATAATGAAAGTTCCATTACAGAATTGACTTCAAAGTTAAAAATAAATTTTTTTTCAGAAAAAAAAAAAAGGGCTGAGGCAGGAAGATCATCACGGGTTGTGGGTCAGTCTGGGTCACCCAGTGGGAACCTATTTAGAAAATCAAAAATTAAATTAAAACCTAAATTTAAAAGTGAGCACACAGTAGCAAGATGGGGTGAGTCTGCAGTCTTCATGGGAAAGCACAGGCGTCAGAAGCAGCCTGGGCAGGCAGCTGGCCCACGAAGGAGCTCACCCCTTCCTGGGCAGGCAGTTGGCCCACGATGGAGCTCACCCCTCCCCGGCGGGCGGGCGCTTTGCTGCTTCTCCGTCCCGCTGATAATGACTTTTGCCGCTGTGTGCTTTATGCTTCTGGAACTTTTAAACTGGCTTAGCACCAGGAAGAAGCACGGCAGCTCTTACATAAATAATCGAACTGGCAATAAAGCCGTTGGATCCACAGACAGCCCTGGTCCTTGGGGATGAGAATTTTCAAAAAGAAAGCAAGCGGCTGTGGTCCAGTCTTTCTCCGCAGAGCGCGGGAGCTCCTTTGCTGCCTCACAGAGGTGCGAGCATCAATCTGGCCTCCTGGCTTCTGATCTCAGCCATACACAGCACCCGAGGGAAATATCTTAACCTTTCAGGGCCCCACTGAAGAAAGTAGCATTGTGTAAACAGAGGAGAAAAGAAATGGAGGGAAATGGTGTCACTGTCAGAAAGGAATTGGTGCTCTTGGCAGCTCGGGCCGGTCTAAGAAGAAAGGAGATGCGAGCGCACAGGAGCCTCTCTGTGAGAGTCGCTGTGAGCGAGCATGTGTGAGGTCGCAGCCACTGGCCAAAGCCCAAAGGAGGTAAATCCTGTCTGCAGACCCATTCAAGGTTCTCCTGACCTGCAACTGCTCTTTCCTGCTTGTGGAGAAATCCTAAAGCCCAGCTCAGGGCAATTGTAAACTCCAGGGATGCAGGCAAGGGTCGCAAAAGATGAAGAGCGGCAACCAACAGCCCTTTAGTCTCGTGGGGGTGTGGCGGGGGCGGAGGGGGGCCAGTATTTGCGAAGCAGAGTAATAAGTGTACCTGCGAGGCTGAGTCGAATCTGTTGGCATCTCTCCTTAGCTCTTCCTGTGTCCCTGGGAACCACAGGATGGAGATGCACCATCTTCAGCTGGGAGGTTTGCTAAGGACACGGAGGCCCAGTGAGCACGTATCCACCAAACTCTAGCTTTCACATCTTTAATCCACATTAAAAAGTGTCCATCTCAGCAGCTGACAATATGCTCCACATCCAAGGACAGACACATCTCCCTCCGTTCACCATGAGCAGTTTTTTTGTTGTTGTTGTTGCTTTTGATTTTTGGTGTTTTGATTTAATTTAATTTAATTTAATTTAATTTAATATACATGAGTGTTCTGCCTGCACTATAGCTGTGAACCAAATGCATGCAGTACCCACAGAGGTCACAAGAGGGCATCAGTCCCCTGCTTCTGAAGATCTAGGTGGTTGTGAACCTCCATGTAGGCGCTAAATATTGAACCAGGGTCCTCTGGAAGAGCATCCCGTACTCTTAACCACCCAGCCAGCTCCTGAGCCTATTTTATAATGTTTTGATAATGTTGTCACTGTGACAAGGTCTCACCGTGAGCCCTGGATGCCCTGAAATTCACCATATACAGTAGGCTTGCTGAGCAGTGGTGGCACACACCTTTAATCCCAGCACTTGGTAGGCAACATCAGGTGGATCTCTGAGTTTGAGGCCAGCCTGGTCTATGGAGTGAGTTCAAGGACAGCCAGGGCTAAAAAGAGAAACCGTGTGTGTGTGTGTGTGTGTGTGTGTGTGTGTGTGTGTGTGTGTAATGGGGGGGGGGGATGTGAAATGTCCCTCCAACCTCTCTGAGAACTGCTGAGATGGCAAACCGGCTGCCAGCTTCTTGTTTTTATGTTTACCCCAAAATAATTTCCTAGATTCCTATCAGCTCCTTCAGGCTAATCAAGTCGAGCCCTTCCCTGAACCTTTGTACCTTAAGCACAGTGAGTGATTGCTGCAGCAGCTTAGGCAAGATGCTGGAGTGGGCATAGAAGACTCCCAGTAAGATGGGAGATGCTTACATCTTGGCCCCGCACTCACTGTGGGACCCAGGAAGCCTCTTAGCCTCACTGAGTTCAGCTCATCTATGAGATACCACTTTGCCAAGCTGTGAATGCGGTCAGGTGGTAGAGCACTCGGCTAGCATGCACAAAGCCTTGGGTTCTATCCCCAGCTCTGGGTAAACTGGGCATGGTGAAGCAGAACCTGAGGATCAGAAGTCAAGGTCTTCTGGGGCTACATTTTGAGTTTAAGACCAGTCTGGACTACTTGACACCTTGTCTCAGAAAAGAAGGCAGGTAGCTGCCTGTTCAACCATGAGGACCTGACTTCAGATCCTGCCTTCCCAGCACCCTGTAAAGAAGCCCAGCATGGCAGCATGTACCTGTCATCCCAGGGCTGGAGCAGTAGAGGCAGTAGGGCTCCCTGGGGCTTGCAGTTCAGATGACCTAAACATAACGCTGAGCTCAAGCTTGGCAGGCAGTGGTGGCACACACCTTGAATGCCAGCACTCCGGAGGCAGAGACAAGACTCTGAGTTCAAGGCCAGCCTGGTCTGCAGAGCTAGTTCCAGGAGGCAGGGCTACATAGAGAAACCCCATCTTGAAACAAACAAACAAACAAACAAAATTACTAAGCTCAGGGTTCAATGAAAGACTATGATTTAAAAAGATCCAGTAGCAGGCTATTGAGGGAGACACCTGGTGTTGACTTCTAGCCTTACCATCACACACACACACACACACACACACACACACACACACACACACACACACACAAGCACAGATGCAAATATACTTTAAAAACTGCCTTTGGACACTTCTGGCTTATATAGAACATGTAAACAGAAGCCTGTGACAGGGCTTTTCACACCCCCACTGCCTTAGGCTCTGTCCAAAACAGGGGGCACCTTCTCTGTCTCAGAAGTGCCCACTCCATCACATCTGATCACTAAGGGCTGAGTTGCCCCTGTAAGACCCACTAAAGGACAAAGCAAGGCCAATTGTGTGCCCTGTGGGGGTCTGTTTGTTCAATGTTTCTTTTATTCTATCCAGTCTGATGAAGCCAGAAGTTCAGGTTCAGAATTGAAAGGACTAGCTTCCTTGGGGGTGTCTCTCAGGCTCTCACCCAGCCATTGAAACTCACTACCCTTTGGCCACTTCCTACCAATGGTGTGATCTGCCCTCAAGAGACAGAGCCAGCGAAGACATACCAGTCTTAGAAATGGGCTCAGAGCTGCTTGGATAGAAGCTTCCACCGTTCTGGGTGCCCAGTGTTCCTGTCACAAGACAGGCAGCACACACACTTCAGATGCTCACATACCCTTGTATTCTGCAAATCTCTCTTCCCACAGAGCAGGAAATAGCCGAACAACAGCCTGAAGAGGATCGCCAATATCCAGCTACTTAAACTGTGAGGCATGACCCCAATGTAGGGGTTGTGAACAATTTGGCACTAGGGTGACTGCCCAAGGAGACTGACAAAGAAGCTGCCTCTGGGGATGCCCTCCCAACTGGCACCACACACATGGAAGAGGCCTTTCAGGTGAGTTGTTTGCCATCTAGGACTCATGCCTGGAGGTAGAAGTATTTACAGGGTCAGCAAGACCCCGAGAGGTTAAAGCATCAGCAGACAGAAAGCGGGAGATGGCCGGTAGAAGCGTTCGTGGCATCTCTGTACCTACTGGCTTCGTCTGGCATGTGTAAAATGATGTCGATGTCCACAGTCCATGTAATACTGCACAGTGCAGTGCCAAGCTTCACCCACCGAGCATGGATGTGAGCCTCTAGTTAGTATTTGATTGTGTGGGTATGTTTGAGTGTCTGTATGTTTGTCCATGCTCCATGTGCACACCTGGTACCAGTGGAGGCCAGAAGAAACTATCAGATCCCCCTGCAACTGGATTGATAGACAGTCGTGAGCTGGGACATACGGGACATATAGACGTATGGGAGCTGGGAACAGAAACTGGGTCTTCTGGAAGAGCAGCCGGTGCTTTTAACCCTTGGGCCGCCGCCACCCTCTAGCTTTCTGTTTTAAAGGCACTAAGATTTGGAATGATGATTTGACGATTTTAACTTGTCAGTGTCATGAACTAAGCCAAAGTGATCAACTCTCTTCTCTCTTTGTGTTTGTCTCTCTGCCTCACTGTCTCTGGCTCTCTATCTCACTGTGTCTCTGTCTGTCTCTCTGTTTCTCCGTCTCTCTCCCTCCAGAATTTAGAGTAGAAGTGTGTGATTGCTTGCAGGAGGGCTGGGTAAGGGACATACCCAAAGAAAATAAGAAACAGGAAGTACAGAGGCGCCATATTTGTGACGAATGACTTATCCATAGGAACCTGCTGTGGTCTGGAGTGACCCCCAGGCCGGTGGCAACATTTCTAGAACTGGCTCAGGGACCTGGTCACTCTGAGACACACCAGGTGGTGGGTTTCCCCCACATGGTGACTGTGACCACTTTAAACAGGTAGAGGCCCCCTCCACTTGAGGCCTCTCATGCAGGTTCTTCCCTACGGGACCTTCCCTGCAACTAAAGGAAACTCACCCCACCAGGGACTCACAGACACAGCACACAGGAACATGAGTTTGGAGGCCGGGTGGTGGTGGCTCACACCTTTAGTACCAGCACTCTGGGGGCAGAGCTAGGAAGACCTCTGTGAGTTCAAGGCCAACCTGGTCTACAGAGTGAGTTCCAGGACAACCAGGGTTATACAGAGAAACCCTGTCTTGGGGGGAAAAAAAGAGTTGAGTTTGGGAAACTATTAAGGTCTAGCCAAATCAGGCTGGTGAGAATTTTCATTTCTTCCAAAATATTTTGATTCTATATATGCAAATACATTTTAATGGTTCCAGAATTTCCATAAACTTTTCTTTGTTCCCATCTTCAAGCTCAGGCCAGGACAGGAATTCTCTTCAGTGTTGTATTACTTCCGGAAGCTTCTGTGCTTCATTGTCTGGACATTCTTGCTTAGGGAAGCAAGATTGAGAGGCAGGAAACCACTTATTTATGTGTCACCTCAAGTCCTCACCCTCCTCCTCTCTATCCACCCTAGCCAGCCTGCTCTCAGGTGTAGATTACAGGAGAGCCTCCGGAAGCAAAGGAGAGCCTGCAAACAGGGCCAACAGTGACTGCTTGCTGGGATCGGAGCCTCACCTAAGCATCAAGGTTAGCAATGCACTCGGAGCCGCTGACAGTGTGCGTGGCAGTATATGAGCATATGTGCTGGAGCGATTAATGAGGCATGAACACATATGAGAAAGGAAGCCAGCAGCCTCAGCCTCTTACCACACAGGCCTCCGAAGAAACCGCTGCGCCAAGCAGAAATGAAGTCCTTGTAGAGACCTAGTCTCACCCAAGAATTGAATCTGAGACCCAGACAGCTGGGTTCAAACGGAGCAGGAGGAGTTTCAAGCACTGTCCTGGCAGACACCTGGAAGCCCAGGTAGAGAAGACAGTGAAGAGCAGGCAGTGCCAACGAAGAAAAGCCAGCTGGGCAGATGGTCTCATCACGTGTGCCCAGTGCCCTGGCATGTATATGAGCCTGTGTACAGCTGAGCATGTGGCTGCATGTGCCAAGGTGCCTGCTTGTTACCAGACCAGCCTGGCCGGGGTCCCGCCCATGGGAATAATGCCAGCAGGCAGTTACCACAGGCAGCCTCCTGTCAAAGCCCGTGGTGAGTGACTGGAGAAGGTAGCAGTCTTCCCAGTGAGGGCCAGACATGCACACAGACACCCCAAACCACACGCACGAGGCTGTGTATGCTCGGCTACTTCTCATCAGTAGCCTGGGACAACCCAGCATTTGTGTGGGATGGGGCCAGGGAGCACAACGTATGAGGTCCCACCTCAAGGGGTTCCAGTTGTGAAATCAGATTGGGCCTCCTTGATCTTTTACGACTCAAAGCCACTGCTGGGTTGAGGGTCCATGGGGGCTGCTCACTTTGCTAGGGAGCTATTCCATCATAATAGGGGTTCAGGGTAGGTCTACATCCTCCCCTGAGTCTTGGTTTTCAGGTAGCCGTTCTTGTACCCAAGTTCTCTGGTAGAGAATATCTGGGATTTTGGAGGTGGTGTAGGAAAGAGTATGCCCTCCTCTGCTTTCTAGATATGCTTGGAATATTCCCAGGTTTGAAAACACTTCCTGAATGGCTTTATACCAAATCTCCCCCCAGCCCCTGTGTTCATCAGCCTAGCTACCTTTTTCTTCTTTGCCAGTGGCCACCATCCACTCTGGTGGATGTCACCCTGAGACTGGATGTCAACAGAACACATCACTCTGAATCCTGTAAGGAATCTTCTGTTAACTACAGCAGCTGGATGGAATAGAAAACAAGGCTGGACCCTCTCTGGCCATGAGCTAGCCCAAGGAGCTGGTAGTTGGAAGAGCTTGACATGGGAAGGAACTCACAATGTTCAGCCACCAGGGGGCAGGCTGCACCTGCTGGACCACTGACCCATTTCTGGGACTTTATGCTTGGGCATGAGTGTCTTTATAGATAAGAAGCATATGGTATGCAAGCAACCCCTGCCTGGGGTCAGGTAGAGGGCATCCCTGGGGACGTATGCAGAGTGTGGGTGGCCTGAGGTTCCCTGGATACCGTATTCAAGGAGATGAAGCTCTGTGATAAAGGTCTTCACAAGTGGATGAATCATGCTGGTGAGGGTGAGCTGTTGACCCCTTAGGGATGACGTCATGCCGTGATCTCAGCACGCACCCATGCTTAGGCTTTGGTTATATAAGCTAGCAGACTCCCTAACGTTGCTAAAGCTGGCTTGAGTTCTTGTCAACCCACAGACATGCTCTAGCTAAGAGATGCTGATTCCTTGTGCAAAGATTTATCCGTGAGTGGGAGCTGGTTAAGAGCACTGGCTGCTCTTCCAGAGGGCCCAGGTTTCAACCCCAGCACCCACATGGAGGCCCACAACCATCTCCTGTTCCAGGGGATATGACACCCTCTTCTGGCCTCCTAGGATACCAGGTGCACACACGGCACTTGGACAGACATACAGGTAAAAACATCCATGTGCATAAATTAAAAATAAACCTTAAAGAAGAAGTCATCAGTGCTCTAGTTTACCCACAGGTTGACGTTCTGGTGCAGCCTGGCCTTCTGGGCCCTCTTCCTCCAACACTACACAGCCTTCTCTGTGAGGAAGAGGCTGAAATCGCTGGAGGCAGGAATCCACTCACTCAGAAGATGGAAGCCTCAAAGACGACACTGGGTAATAATAGTTCTGTGAGGACTCCCTACAGAACAGACCAGCTCTTCTCTGGGCCATCTGTAATCATTCCTCTGCTTTGTCTACTAGACCGGGAACCTCCTTTGGATGTTTTGCCTGATTCATTAGGCCTAAGCCTTCAATATTAAAGCACAGAGGGATAGTGTGGGTAAGGCATGATGCGGTCTGCCTAGGCGGGAGTGGGGCTCCTTGGGACTTTCTGGTACCCACTATGAGAGAAGGAATATTTGCAAGAGAAATCTCACCTAAGTCCTAGTGTCCCAGAGAGCCAAAGCCCCAGGGCAGGCTCTACGGTGCTTTCACCAGAGACTCTCTCTACGGTGCTTTCACCAGAGACTCTCTCTACGGTGCTTTCACCAGAGACTCTCTCTACGGTGCTTTCACCAGAGACTCTCTCTACGGTGCTTTCACCAGAGACTCTCTCTGTGTCCAGAAACTGCTTCCTTTTTCCCCCAACAAAAGAATTGTCACCTTTAGGCTGGGCTCTTGAAAGAGAAAGTTCGAGGAAGGTACCAGAGACCTTGAAGGCAGTGACCCAGAGGCAGCATAACGCACACACAAAACCGAAAGGACACAGCACCAAGTAATAGCCTGGAGCAGAGATTCAAGGGTGGAGAGCAGGCTGGGAGTGCCAGAGCAGCCCTTCTCCTGCAGCAGGTTCCCACCCTCGTCTCGGTGGACACCCTGGCTCCAGGCTGGGAGGCCGTTCCTTCCTTGCTCATCTCTCACTCCCCAGCCCAACCAGTAGGCAAGACTTGACCACTCTCGCTCCGTAGTGCGTCGGGAGTCTTCTCGGTTCTCTCTGTCCCCACAGCCTCCAGATCCTTTCTAGACGGGTTCCTCTACCTTTTGCCTTGCTCCATACAAACTGTTAGCTGGCAGGAATCTTGTAACTGTACAACCAATCATCCCACACTCCTTCCCCCTATAGAGGGTCCCCTGCTTTATAAGGCTCTGCTTGACCTGAACCCCATGTGTCACCAGACCTGGTCTCCAAGCCTGTGCTCTCCCTCTTGTCTATTCTCCACACACACTAAGACTTCATCGCCACTCTCTGAAGTACAATCTACCTCAGGGCTCTTCCCAGTGAGGCTGGCTGCCCTCACGGATGCCTTTCACGTCTTCCTATCTGCAGCAATGTATGGCCCCTCAGGGCTGATGTCACCAGCGCTCTCTCTCTCTCTCTCTCTCTCTCTCGTTGTAGTTTTCTCTATTTTCCCTGTTTTACTTGCTGCTTTGTCTGTTCGTTTGGTCTTCTTCAGTCTTTCCCATTAGTTTCCAGTTTAAGTAATTGTACTTAAATAAGCCTGGTGTACACCTTCAATCTCAGCACTTGGGAGACAGAGGCAGGAGAATCTCTGTAAGTGCCAAGCAGCCTCATCTACACAAGAAGTTCCAGGCCAGCCAGGCTATATCTTGAGGTTCTGTCTTTATAAAAGGAGGGGGAGGAGGAAGAGGAGGAAGAGGAGGGAGAGGAGGAAGAGGAGGAGGAGAAGAGAAGAGAAGAGAAGAGAAGAGAAGAGAAGAGAAGAGAAGAGAAGAGAAGAATCGATGACAGCCACTGGTGGCTTATGATTCATGGATGGCAGCCACAGGTCTGAGAGCCTGAGGCTCACTTCATAAAATATTTAGATCATATACAAGATCCCAGCAGCAGATATGAGTGATAGTCTACTTTACAATTAGATAAAGAGGGAAATAAGTTGGTGAGGCATTTTTAAATTTGATATGACTCCAGAGGACGAGTATTAATCATATATACTAAAATAAAGTAGTTTTTCTGATGGTATGCATGAGATTGCCATATAAACAAACTATACAATTAAAGCCAATGTTCTTGGTAGGGCCAGGTAGTATACCAGGCCAGGCTCCAAAGCTGTTTTTTATTTAAAAAAAAAAAAAAAATCAGTGGCCCAAAAGTACTGACTTCTACCCATCCTTTTTTTTTTTTTTTTTTTCCCGAGACAGGGTTTCTCTGTATATCCCTGGCTGTCCTGGAACTCACTCTGTAGACCAGGCTGGCCTCGAACTCAGAAATCCGCCTGCCTCTTCTACCCATCCTTTTAACCCATCCTTATCCTAGCAAAGAAATGCTTGCTAAATGAACAGAGACAGCCAGGTGTATCCATTTTATCTTTTGTCATCTCTCAAGTGTTTGTCACTCTCAGGTCTTTCCCTTCCAAGACCAAAAGCATTTGCCCACATTTGTTTGGATGTAGCTGCTACTGTTTAACTAATTTATCTTATCTATACGGAGGAACAACTAACCAACTGCGCATGCTCAGCCCAACATGGCCCACTTCTATCAACCTCCCTCCGGAGGCTCAGGGGACATGTGGAAAAGGAGGCAGAAGTGCTGTACCGGAGCAGCTGTGGTTGCCTGCCCAAGACCAGAACAGTGGGAGGGGCTGCGGCGGCCCCAACCCCAGCTAAAGATACCTACTGGCAGTTGGTATCTTCTGAGGCAAGAGTCACAAGTACGGCCTGTTGAGTTGCCCATGGCTCAGTGAATGAATGACCCCACCTGTATGTGCTCAGGCTAACTGTAATTAGTAGGTTAAAGAAACAAATAATTATCAAAGAGAACATGAAATTGGGTGGGAGATGTCCTGTGGCTGCTGCTGAGGGGGGCTGAGGGATGAACTGATCAAAATATAGTGTATACATATATGAAATATGTATAAATGTATGTTTTCAAAGAAAGGAAGGGTGAATGGGCGGAGTTGGCTGGCAGATTAGTGGTGATTTCAGGAAGCTGAGAACGGTAGAGGGTGCCGGAAAGGCAAGAATTGTTACTGGAGAGTCAGTCCCAAGGCATCGCAGCTACTGAAAAAGCAGAGCAGGAGAATCGGTGTCTGAAAACCGTTCCAGCGGTAGCCCTTTTGCCACAGGAAAAGTCCTTGGAAGTACTCCTACCCCCTTCTCTTAGACAAAAGAATCCAGGGTTTAAACACGTGACCAGGTGAGTCCGGCTACTCCAGGCATATCCTCAGAACGTGTGGCAGACATTAGACAAGTTGAGACAAGGCAAAAAGCTCCGATGCCACTGGACTTTAATGAGTCTGGACCTTAGAGAGAGAGGTCATGCCCTGGAGGGTGGGCTACTTGGTACAGCTTGCGTTCCTAATCAAACGGACACTTCGAGCCCGGGATATTCTGGGGGTCCCTAAGGTGCTTCGGGAAGAGCAGATATTCCTGGGTGAGTGCACCCCAAGGGCAGCTGGGACGCCTTCTCCACGTACAGCAGTACCAGGATGCCACTTAAGGTCTTGGGTTTGGGAACAAAACGCTAACTTCTTGCCTAATTCTCATAAACATCAGCTCCTCTGCAGACACGCCTCCCTCCTATGCCCGGGTCAGTCTCCAACAGAAGGGCTCCACAGACTTCACCCGTCTGCGGGCTCGCCTCTACCAGAGGCGCTTCTCGAAGTTTCTTTCCAACTTTGCAGACGCTCATCAGTGAACACGCGGCTTGAATGATGCCAGCGCCGGGATCGCACCCGCGCAGAAAAGTAGGGAAGTCCCAGCAGGCCTCCCCTCTTGAAAGCCACCCGGGGAGAGAGGGGTGGGGAGTAGGGGGCAAGTGCGCGCGCAAGCTGGCGAATGGGCGGAGTTAGGTTTTCTTCTCCAGTCCGTCTGTCAGTCACGAGCTTTAGCTCCGCCCACACGGCGATAATTGGTGAGGAGCGCGCGCGAGCGCTCACGGCCCGCCCCCTTCAGCACTGCCCCCGCCCACCGGTTGACAGGGCTGCAAGTCGGGCCTTCAAGTTGGAGCAAGAAGGTGAGTGCGGGTGCCGAAATGCTCAGACCCTCCGAAGCTGGTGGGCGCCTGCTCACACCCAGCTTTGGTTGTCACCCCAGACCTGACAGCAGCCCGATGATCATGCACTCGAGTCCTGGCCCAGCTCTGCTCCTACAGGCCCCTTTCCACTCCATCAGCCACCTACAGCCTCTTTTCTGTCTTTAAGTGGCTGAACCCCTCGCCGAGGTGCCCACAGTCTCACGTGCCAAGAGGTCTAGCCTCGAGGACGCACTGTTCTGCACACTCTCGCCCCGGCTGCTTATGCGGACTGCACAGTGTGAGCCCGGTCTGCAGACTCTCCGAGCACCTCTCATCGCCTCCTCACTCCCGGGCCCAGCATCCCCTATGGCTCACCGCACAGCCTAGCTCTACATCACCCCAACTCTATGCCCGAACCCCTCTAAAGCTTCGCTCCCTGCTCCCCTGCGGAACCCTCCATTCCCAGTTCGAGCGTCAGGACGTCCCCTCACCCGGAACCCACTGCCGATTGCAATCGTCTCCCACGGTGCCTGGACTCGGGGTGAATAAACCTCCCGGGCCTCAGCCGGCGATCCCGCTGCGCCCCGGGCCTCCGCCGAGCACTCCCCGCGCTTCCATTCCGCGCCGCGCGGCCCACACCTCGATCGCTGAGCTTGCTCCATCTCCCAGGCTCCGCCGCACCCTCCCACCTACCCCGAGGCCCCCGGTGCCCCGCGCGCGCGCCACCGCCCCAGACCACACCCCGCACGCTGTGCCCCGGACTCGGCCCCGCACCCCTTTCCCCGGCGGGCGGCGGGCGGGCGGGCAGCGCCGGCGGCGGCGGTGGAGGCCAGTCCTCGGGCCGGGACACACCCACCCGCCCGCCCTCCTCGCTTTCCTCCTTCCCTCCCCCTCGCGCTCCCTCTCTCCCGCCCTCCCGCCCTAGCTCCGCGCTCGCTCCTTCTCTCCGTCGCCCGCTCGCGCTTCCCGCGGCGCCGGGCTTCCCGCTCCGCCTCCCCGAGCGCGGCTCTCCCGGGCGCGGCTCCGGGGTTCATGCTGACGAGGCAGCGGCCGCTTCAGCCCAGCGGCGGCGGCGACGGCGGGAGCTGGGGCGCGGGCCCCGGCCGCCTCTCTCGGAGCGCGGGGCCGGGCGGCGGGCGCGCCCCGGCGGCGGCGAGCGCCCCACCGCGCCGCGCCCCTGCGCGCCCCCTACGCCGCGCCCCCGCGCGCCCCCCGCGCCTAGCTTGCGGGGGGCCGGGCCTGCGGGCGGCCGGCGCGGCGCGCACCCATGGACGGTCCGGCCATCATCACCCAGGTGACCAACCCCAAGGAGGATGAGGCCCGGTCGCCCGTCGCGGGAGAAAAAGGTGAGGAGGGGTACGGGCAGCTGCCGCGGGGGGCCGTGAGTTCACCCCGCGTCGCCGGAGTTCTCGGTGTGCGCCTGCACGGGCGTGGGGGAGGGGTGTACCGGGCCAAGAGGGTGCGTGGGTGTGGGGTGCGCCTGGAGCAGAGGGAGGCTGCGAGGGTGCCTGTGCCAGCTGAGCTCGTGTGAGTGTACATGAGCGGCTGAGAAGTTGGGATCGGATGTGTGCACTGCACAGAGCTGTTTTAAGTGTGCATGCAGTGCGTGTGACAGGTTGTGTGCACACCTACGTGTATGCGCAGGCCAACCGAGAGATTATAAGGGCGTGTATGCTTCTAGCAGATTGTGTGTGTGTTCCTGTCAGGCTGTGAGTTTGTGGACTTAATGTGGAGGTCTGTATGCCTCTGACTTGAGAGGTGGTGAGCGGTGTGCAGAGCCTGAGCTTGTGTGTGTGTGTGAGTGTGAGTGTGAGTGTGAATGTGTGCCTACGCTATCCCATTGTCAGAATGTACTGTGTCTCTCTGCTGTTAGGGTGTGTGTGCATATCTGCCTTTGACCAAGATCCTGTGTACACAAGTGCACACATGCTTGTGCCTGTTTGTGCATAGCACAGAGAGGCCATGTCTTGAGAATATTTAGTTGGTTGTGCAAGTGGAGGAGAGAGGTGAGGAGCAGCGCCGACCCCACAACACACACACACACACACACACACACACACAAGCACATGTGCACACTTCCTTTTTAGCTTGTCTCCCAGCCACCAACCAGCCTGTCAGGAACTCTACCCCCTGGCATCTCCAGCCTCTTGTGTGTGTGTGTGGGGGGGGGGGACTCTACAAAGCACTTGGCAAACGCTTAGTGTATTAGAGCTGTCCCCGTTGGGGTAGCTGGTCAGGGGCTAACCAAGCAATGCCATGCTGCCTGCCTCTGGTTTGTTTGGGGTATTTTCCAGCCCCATCCCTTCCTCTGTTTACTTTTTGCTCTTTCTTGGTATGTTAACCCCTCAGAGAACTGACGTCTTCACACAACTGCCTGGAGTCACTGTCCTGCTGGTTGGACAGACTGTTTTGAAGAGCCAACCAATCTGGCTTGGTTTGCTCTGGCAACTGACTCTTGCTTCACAGTCCTTCTACCATGTGTAGTACACACACATAAGTCCCCCTCCACTCCCAAAGGACCTGCTTGTCCCCTCCAGCCCTGGGCTGGCCACAGCAGACACTGGAAGAGTCAGGTTTCTTTCCATTGGCCTCCACCCTCTGTGCTTGTGCGCTGAGTAAGGACTGCACCCTCTGGGGATTGAGGTAGGATGAGGATGGGAGGAGCGGTCTGGTCCACCACCACTGCCTGCCCTGGACCCCTTGGGCATGCCCAGCAGGAGGGCACAGGACTTTCCCCAGGTCCCCTCAGGTGGGGATTTGCCATCCTCTTCCACTGTGTAATCTGTAAACACTGCCCGCCCTACAGACTGGTTTCTAAATGGAAAATCAAGAATTCAAACTCTTCCCCAGAAATTGTCTATAACCTATAAATGAGCTTTTAGAACCTTCAATCCCATGCCTTCCTGGGGCCTAAGTGGAGAGCACCTCTCTGGTCTAGCCTTCCCACCATGAGGGCCTGAGCTATTGGGGAACTCACTGGACATGTCCCCACACAGAGGGTCTTTGAAGCAAACTTCAAGAAAGTGTGGTGAACCCAGCATTCCTCTGTGCTGTGGACTTTATGTGTTCAAACCCTCGGTTCTTGGAAGAGGTGTGACAAGAAGCTAGTGGATACTTGTCAGGACCTGGTTCCTCTAGCTACCCCCACCTCATCTTGGGAGTGGACCATTTTGCTCCCGTGTCCCCTGACTGATCCGATTCCTGAAGCAGAGTAGGTCGGTGGGAGAGCCAAACCCTGTGCTTGTGACTGGAGACGCTTGCTCTGCACAGCTTGCTGACATTGCCTTTTGGGACGGGCTTTTCATATCTTTAACAGCCTGCTTTGTTTGTTTTCCGGTGTCAGATTGGTTACTTGTTAACTGAGTAGGGGAATTCTGTGCCTCCTGTCCTAGGTGAGTTGCTTGGCTAGTAAAAGCATTAAAGTCCCACTTTACCTAAGATTTTTTTTTTAACTCCAAAAAGTTAATATAATTTTGATCCATTGTAGTTTAACAAGATAATAGATGGTCAATTTTGTGTTTGTTTTTAAGTGTGTGTGCTTTGACAGCCATACAAATATGAAGTATATGTTGATCACATTCCCCCCAGCTCCCCCCACCTCTCTCCAACACGTGTGGCTCCCACCTTCGTGCCTATTTCTGAGAATCAAATGTTGAAACAGCTTCTTTAGAATAATAATCCACCGAACAGGTTCAGCAGTGTCCCTAGCTTACGTGTGCCGATATCTTCAGATAGGCAGAATGCATTTTGCATAATTTAAATTACGACAATTATTTGGTTATTAAGTATTGGACCTGTGATGCTTGGAAGTGTTTGTGGCAAGGAAGAGATTAACGGTCTTAAAATGTTTGCTTTCACTATTTACTCTGTAAAATAGGGATGACGGCGGCAGTGACCACTCCTGGGTTGGATGGGAAGGATGAGAGATGAAGTAGGTACACGGAGGACTCCTCCCCGTGCACCAGCAAGCCTCGCTCCACACACCTTCAGGATAGGTTTACGGAGGAAATCCGATGCTGAATTCCCTCTCTATGCAGCATGTGTGGAGGTACACCAGTGGCTCAGAGACGAGTGTCACTGTCACTAGCCCGTGGCTCTGGCTTATTACTTCCAACTCTGTTTGATTGGATTGATAGTGTGAGGCTACAGAGAACAGTCCCCCATAGTGAACTGTCCCTGTCTTGCTGTCACATAGCCCTTAGGAAAAGAGACCAGAGACGGGAAACAGAAAGTCGTAGAAGAGGAAAGCAGACCAACT
Organism: Mus minutoides; assembly: GCA_902729485.2. Classification (NCBI taxonomy): domain Eukaryota; kingdom Metazoa; phylum Chordata; class Mammalia; order Rodentia; family Muridae; genus Mus; species Mus minutoides. The sequence continues at coordinate 128,110 of LR751470.1, forward strand.
TCTGAGTCTGTGAGTTACCATTCCCACGTCATTTCTAAGCACTTCAGTGACTTCCGGTGTCCAAAGCGGACAGATGTTTGGAAAATGGGTCCTCTCAGTAGACTTGGGAGATTAAAAAGAAATTACAAACTTTTCGTGTTGTTAGGATTTATTTATTTTTATTTCATGTGTTTTGCCGGCATGTCTCATGTGTGTGCCTGGTACCTGTAGAGGCCAGAAGAGGGTGTTTGATTCCCTGGAACTGGAGTTACAGATGGTTGTGGACAACCGTTATGTGGGTGATGGAACTGAACCCCAGGTCCTTTATAGGAACAGCCAGTGTTCTTAACCATTTATCCATCTCTCCATTCCCAGGAGTACAAACGTTTTAAAGAGTAATTTAGTACTTAATGCGTGAGATGATACTTTTGGCCTAAGCCAGCTCCTCCATTTCAGGCTCCTGGAGGTTGGCTGCTGCGGCTCTCCTTGAACTGCCCCCGTGTTGTGTTTGTTAGACCAGCAATTCTCTTGGCTCTCCCATCCCCATGCTGCATCCTGTCTGAAACCTCTCTAGTCTCCCTAGTCATCCTCAAGACAGGAAAGGAGACAGAGTGGGTCATGTTTCTCCCTCTTACCTGGAAAGCAGACCATTCCCAGGGACTGCTCAGTAAACTTTTGTTCAATTGGCCAGGACTGGGTCACGTGGCCTCCCCCCCACCCACCCCCACCCCCGCCCCGCCGCCTCAGGTAAAATCTTGGACATTAACTCTCCAGCATGGCAAGCCCCTGTAGGAAGGAGACCGGAAACGGAGGGGGCAAGTGTGGTGCTGGGGCTGGAAGAGGGGATCAAACAGAGGCTGGAGTTACAAACAGTTGTATATTGCCCTGTGGGTGCTGGGACTCGAACCCCGTTCTCTGGAAGAGCAGTTTTTAGTCATAACTCAGAACCTCCAGCCTTGGAGGTGTTGACAAAATTGCAGCTAAGAGAAGGTATTTACGACCAGTACAGTAATCATTTCGGACGACAGGATAGATTGAAGGAAGGTTCAGATTAACACTATTGTAGACCAGGCTGGCCACAAGCTCAGAGACCCCTGCCTCTGCCTCGCAGAACTGGGATTAAACTGTGTGTTCCATGCCCATGTTAAACTTTCATTTAGATGGAATTGTAGATTCGTTATGTTCTTATAAGAGCCGGTGTGGTGATCTGGACCTCTGCTCTCCAAACCCTGGAGACAAGATCACAGGTTCGAGACTAACCTGTGGCAGAGCCCTTTGAAGAGGAAAGAAACTGGGGAGAGGGAGGAGTCACAGGGCCCTCTCCCTCCTCTACCTGGGTCCCCTCAGTGTTGACATTTGGCAAGACTTTGAATGGCTTCATAGCCAAGAAGTTGATAATGACCTTATGAAGGCTTAGTTCCTTTCCGGGGGAGCGGGAGTGAGGGACACTCTTCCTCCAAATTCTAGCCACGCCCATTTCCCTTCCTTCCTTAGCAGACTGGCACCCCTAGTCTCTTCTCTGTTTCCAGAATGTCATCATTTCAGACATGTTGGCTAGGCAGGATCAGACAAAATGTGATCTTTCCCACAGTCCGACTCTCTGGAAAGTCGTTCGACGTTCTGGGTGGTCGGTTCTGGGTGGTCGTTGCGTCGCTGCTCCGTTTTCCCTTTTTTTTTTTTTTTTTGGTTTTTCGAGACAGGGTTTCTCTGTATAGCTGTGGCTGTCCTGGAACTCACTTTGTAGACCAGGCTGGCCTCGAACTCAGAAATCCGCCTGCCTCTGCCTCCCGAGTGCTGGAATTAAAGGCGTGCGCCACCACGCCCGGCTGTGCTTTCTTCTTTAAGCAGTTAGAAATTTTGATTTGGATGTCCGTGCTAGCATGCAGCATATACTTGGTGCTGTGTATTTATCCTGAATCCAGTGTCTTCGTTGAGCTCACAGATTGGCTATGAGATTTTTCTTGGATTCCTGCAAGCTTTGACACCAGCTGTCATATCAAATAAGAATATTTACTTTTCTTCTTCAGATCTGCACTTCTTTTTATATTTTTTCCCTTCTTTATCACAGTGACTAGAACTTGTTACAACAGTATATTAAGTAACTGATGGGGACGAGTGGATGTCTTTGCTTGCTCCTGTCTTAGTTACTACTCCTCTGTTCCCGCAATAAAGCCATCACCGAGGCAACTTGCAAGAGAAATGCTTTATTTGGGCTTACTGGTTCCAGCAGGATAAGTTCCCCTTGTGGTGGGGGTACGTGGCAGCAAGCAACAAGCCTGGCGGCAGGAACCGGAAGCTGAGAGCTGTCATGAAGGAAGTAGACAGACAGACAACCGGAATTAGGGTTAGTCTTTTTTAGGTCAATGCCCACTCCTGGTAATATCCTTCTTCCAGCCAGGCGATACCATTGAAATCTTCACAAACAGCTGAGGGCCAAGTGTGCTAATTCAAACCATGACAGCTCCCCATCTGAGGATAAAACCATCGTCTTTCTCCAATAAATTTAATATCAGCTGTTAGGTTTTTGATTCATGGGGTTGGTGAAGTTCCCTTCCATCCTGGGTTCTCTGAGTTTTATAGATAACTGAAGTTTTCTTTAGGCTTTTTCTGCGCACACATGTACAACCATGCTAGTTAACATGACTGTGCATCAGACTTCTGAATAAGAAACCATCTGGGCGTCCTTGAAGAAAGTTTGTTTCTTCTGTGCAGTTCTCTTCCGTGTGTTGATAAACTCTACCCGCAAGTGACGTCATATGCAGTTTTAATTATTTATTTTCACGGACGTCGTCTTCCTGATTGGATATCAACCTCATGGAAATATGTCGGGGAGCTTTCTGCCCTCTTCCGGAACCAACTGTGTAGAATTAGCGTGGTCCTTCTCCACTGAAATCATCTGGGCCCGGAGATTTCTTTGGGACAGTTTTTAAATCTCCAAGTTTGATTTTCTTCCCAGTAATTGTAGAGCTGTTTAAACAATCTCTTCCATCTGGGAAGCCCTGCGGTAGATTTGATACATCTTGAGATTTGATACATCTCATTTAAGCTGACAAATGTCTGCACAGGGAGTAGCTTCCTTAGTGTTTAATCCCTTGCCGACTTCCTGTGTACATACAGAACCAGTAACAACGAGACGAGTAATCATTTGTGGTCCTGTGTTGTCCGTCTTGCTAAGGGTACCTCAATTTTTCTTGGTCTTCATTTTTTTTTTTATTTCCTTTGCTCAGTTTTATTAATTTCTTCCTGCCTCTTGGTTTAGTTTGAATCTGTTTTGAGCCCTTCCTCCTTATTAAGACGTTCAGAGGTCCTGATGTGTGTGTGTGTGTGTGTGTGTGTGTGTGTGTATTTGTGTATTTTTTCTCTCCTAATAAATTTGTTTAGTGCCACACACACACTTCTAAGCACCGCTGTAGCAATCCCCACAAATTTTAATATTTTCATTTTCAAACAGTTCTGTGGTTCACAGCCACATTGAACAGAAAGCTTGGATACTGGCTTGGGTATCCTCCTCCACAGTCTCCTCCCCCACTGTCAACACATATCCAGCATCCTGCCGTGATTACAGTTTCATGACCCTGTGTTAACTTCCTCATTATCACTAGCACAGGTGGTACACATTAGGGCTCCCTGTCGCCATCATAAGTTTTATGAGTTTAGATAGAGGTGTCGGGATACCTGCCCGCTGTTATAGTGCCTAACAGAATGATTCCACAGCCTTACAACCTTCCAGCGTCCACTCATCCTTCCCAGGCCCCAGCCTCTGACAAACTCTGACTTTATTTATTTATTTATCTATTTATTTAAAGATGCCTCTATAGGTTTGCCTTTTTCAGAAGATCATCTGGTTGGAGTCACAGAGCATGTAGCCTTTGCAAATTGGTTTTCTTCTCTTAAAATGTATTTAGGTTCCTTCATGTCTTCTCATGGTTTAAAATTAATTTGGGGGTCTAGAGAGATGGCTTAGAAGTTAAAGGCGCTCACTGTTCTATCAGGGGACCAGAGTTTTGATCCCAGTAGCCATTTTTGGTGGCTCACAAATGCCTTTAAGCTTCAAGGGATGGGTCTTGTCCTCTGGTCTCTGTGGTGTGTTTATGCGCATAACACACACATACACATCTGTTGTGTGCACATACATATGCTGGTGAGTGCAGATGGATGTGAGGACCAGAGGTCAGTCTCAGGTGTCTCTCTTCAGGAGTTGTTCACATTGTTTTTGAGACAGAGTTTCATGTTGGCCTAGAGCTCACCAGTTAGGCTAGGTTCTGGCCCTTGAATCCTAGGACTCTGCCTCTTTCTGCCAGTCCAACTTGGGGATTACAAGGATGCAGCTCTGTGCCCTGCCTTTTGATCCGGGTTCTGATGATGGCACGCTGGTCTTCTTGCCTGCACTACAGACTTTATAGTGGTGCTGCCTTCCTGTCTCCTCCAATCCGTTTGTTTCCAGTGTCGAGTGACACCACACTCTGTGGATGTGCATCAGTTAGTTATCGTTTACTTACTGAAGGGACAGCAGGATTGCCCCTGAGTTCTACAGAATGAGCAGGCTTCCAGGAACAACCGTGTCTGAAAACAAGTTTCCGACTCATCTGGGTGATTACCCAAACGGCACTGCGATGGGAAGAGTATTGAGTGTAGTTTTTAAGGAAACTGCTGAGGCATTCCCCAGAGTGGCTGTGTAATTGTTAGTTTTCATTAGTTTAACTGCGATGCGTCTTGGTGTGGATTTCTTTGGATAGTCTCTTTCCAGTTCATTTTGCTTCTTGGATTTATGTCCCTTGCCAAATTTGGGGAGTTTTCAGACATTATTTCCTATCTCCTCGGATGCCAGTGACACCAAGATCCTTTTGTTTGTTTGTTTGTTTGTTTTAAGATTTAGTTATTTTTATTTGTTATGTGTGGATATTTTGCCTGCATATATGTGTGTACACTACAAGTGTGCCTGTTGCCCATGGAGGCCAGAATTGGTCATAGGACCCTCTGGAACCAGAAGTATAGGGTATTGTATGCCACCATATGTGTATGTGTGTGTGTGTGTGTGTGTGTGTGTGTGTGTGTGTGTGTGGTATGCACATGGGCACATGAGGCTGACATCAGGCATCTCCCTCAGTCTCCCTGTACCTTACATCTAGTGACAGGGTCTCTCATGTGAATCCACAGCTCACTAACTCTTCTAAGGTGGGCAGCCATCTTGCTCTGGAGAGGCTCTTTACCTCCTGTGCACTGGGACTGCAAATGTGTCACCCAGAGATTGCATGGGTGCTGGGGCATCTGAGCTCCAGTCCTCACACTTGGGAGGCAGGTCCTTTACCTGGGGAGCTATCTCCCAGGCCCCATTGTGCCTTTAGTTCTGAGTTTCTGTCCATCCTGCCTAGTTTCTTCATGCTAAGGCTTTCTATCACCGTCCCACTCCGGCTGTTTCCAATGTGCTTCAGTTGCTCCTGGAGGCATTTTTATTATGGCTGCTTTGAAGTCTTTGTCAGGTAAGCCTATCATCTTCATACTCTGGTGTTTACATCTACTGAGGGCTCATTTTCATCCTCTGAGATGTCCTGGGTTTCCCTATAACAGGAAAATTGCAGTCGAAATCTGGGGGTCTTCATGTTGTGTTGGGACTCACTGGGTCTGGTTGAAACCTTCCACTTGGCTCCAGTAAAAAGGGGAGCCCTGTCTTGTTCCTGTGCTCTCTGGTGGCCTCTTCTGACGTCTGCTGGGCAGGGGAGGGAGTTCAGTGGCCACATGGTCTTTAATAAGCTACAAAGGCATGACCTCATTATCTCCGTGGGTGTTGAAAACCCTGACTCTTCCCACGCCTCCTGGGATACCTTCCCAGTCTTACTGCTGTGTCAGGGTAGAAGTCTTCGCTGGTCATGTGGTCACACTCACATTTCTAGGCTCCTTACCAGCCCTGCTCTGTCCACGGCCTTCTTTGTCCCCACCAGGGCTAGTGACATGTGGATTGTTATTCCTGGTGGGAGAAGAGGTCTTGGTTGGCAGCTCTCAGCTTTCATTTACACAGGGTGTGTGCGTGGGGTGTGTGTGTGGGTGGGTGGGTGTGTGGGTGTGTGGTATGTGCATAGTGTGGGGTGTGTGTGCATGGTATGTGTATAGTGTGGTGTATGTGTGTGTATATATATGGCATGTGTGTAGTGTGGGGTGGGTGTGTGGTATAGTGTGTCTGTGTGTATGGTATGTGTGTAGTGTGATATGTGTGTATACGTGTGTATGATAAGTGTGTAGTGTGTGTGTGTGTGTGTGTGTGTGTGTGTGTGTGTGTGAGCGCAAATGCAGTTTGGTTGCAAAAGAGCAATTATTATCTAAAATACTTTCGTCTTGCCAGATTTTCCTTTCATCCCCTGGCCTTTGTGTTACAGAGAGGTTTGTCCTGGGATTCCTGTATGTCTGTCTGTAGCTGTGCTTTTTGTCTTTCACATGCAGCCTCTTGAGCACCCAGTCTTAGATCCATGGGACCAAAGAGGTCTCCCGGTTAGAAATGGCCATATTCTTCTTCAGGCCTCATGACTGCCACTCGATATGCCTTCTCTCCTCTCAGAATTGACTGCTCGTCCCCAGTACGAAGTGCTTTGTGGGAAGGGAAGGAAGTTCATCTAGTCCATTCTCCTAGAAGTCCCTCAATTAACTTTTAGACTCAGCCAAATTCATATTGAATTTTAATTATGTAATGGTTCTGACACAGGGTGTCACTGCATATAGCCCAGGCTGGCTTTGAACTTGACGTTCTCACACCTGGTACTGAGATGATGGTGTGTTCCACCTCAGCCAACCATATTACACTCTTGAAAGACTAGAACTGGAAAATTATCATTTTAAAGGCTTATTTCAAGGGCAGGTGACGTGGCTCAGAACCACTGATCTATCTCATCAGCCCCAAATGTTTTTTTTTTTAAATAAAGATTTATTTCAATGTTGCATTAATGAACAATGTAAACTTCAAATTCTCTTAGTGCTTCCAATAGCTTCTGTAAAATTGCAGCTGGGTATAGTGATACATGCTTTTAATCCCAGCATTTGGGAGGGAGAGGCCGGAGGATCTCTGTGAGTTTGAGGCTGGCCGTGTTCTACGTAGTGAGTTAGTTCCAGGACAGCCAGGGCAACATAGTTAGACCCTGCCCATAAAAACAAACAAACAAACAAACAAACAAACAAACAGAGCCAAAAGATAAGAATGAATTAAGTCTAGAATCAATTCCAGATCATTAGGCCAGCTATTTGGCCAGCTTTGGAAAAGTTAATTCATAAGCTCTGGCCTTCATATAAAAATTAAGCTCCAAGTCCTATAGTATCCCATCGTAAATGTCGGTTTTTTTAACTGAGTCTCTGTTTAGTTAGTGAAGATGTTCAGCCTCATAGCTGTAATTTTGTTTCTCCGTTAAGAAACTCTTCCGCAGCCGGGCGTGGTAGCGCACGCCTTTGATCCCAGCCTTTGATCGGGAGGCAGAGGCAGGCGGATTTCTGAGCCTGGTCTACAAAGTGAGTTCCAGGACAGCCAGGGCTATACGGAGAAGCCCTGTCTCGAAAAATAAAAAAAAAAAAAAAAAGAAAAGAAACTCTTCTGTTTTGGGGGTAAACATGGGATGGCGTCTGGACTCAGTGCACATGGCCAGTGACCTCGAAAGTCTGCCTCTTGCTCAGGCTGCCGTGGAAGTAGGTCTGTGCACTACAGGAAATTGCCTCAGGATGATTTGCTGGAGCAGCCCTGATGGGGAGGAACCCCGTTTTGACACATCAGGTTCTCAGAAGGGACCACGCACCTTCCATTTGAATTCTCTTTTTTTTTTTTTTTTTGGTTTTTCGAGACAGGGTTTCTCTGTATAGCCCTGGCTGTCCTGGAACTCACTCTAGACCAGGCTGGCCTCGAACTCAGAGATCCGCCTGCCTCTGCCTCCCAAGTGCTGGGATTAAAGGCGTGCGCCACCACGCCCGGCTGAATTCTCAACCAAAGGGCTCTTTCCCTGTTTGGACTGCTGCGGGGCAGGCCGGCAGGGAGGGAAGAGAGGTCATGTGAAAGTGCTCACGGGTCACTGGGTTGTTTAGCCAGAAAGCAGTAGTGGACAGGAAAGAACTGGCTGTTGCGAGTCTGCACACACATCTGTCCGTGACTGTTTTGGAAGAGATACGGTACTGAGGCCAGTGAGCGGTTTCCAGGCACAGAAGAAGGCAAGGAAAGAATTCTCTCAGGAAATACCAAAATTATCATATACACCTTAGAACTTATTCTCCATGTCTTAAATTCTTGCTCAGACATTTAAAGAGTAGGGCGTGGGCATGGGGGGAGCAGGGAGAGGGAGAGAACTTTTTTTTTTTAAGATTTATTTTATTTATTATATGTGAGTACACTGTAGCTGTCTTCAGACACTCCAGAAGAGGGAGCCAGATCTCATTACGGATGGTTGTGAGCCACCATGTGGTTGCTGGGATTTGAACTTATCACCTTCAGAAGAGCAGTCGGGTGCTCTTACCTGCGGAGCCATCTCACCAGCCCCGGGAGAGAACTTTTAAAATAAAAAAAATCTCCTTTCTTGGGCTGGCTCAGTAGAAAAAGCACTTGTTGCACAAACTTGAGGACCAAAGTGCTCTCCAGAGTCCATGTCTGCCAACTGTGAATGGCGGCTGGCCTCTAAGTCTCGAAATCTCAAGGTGGAGATCAGATCCCAAGAGCAAACTGTCCAACCAGACTGCAGTGAGAGACCCTGCCTCAGTGAATATGGCAAAAAGTCACCGCCATGTCAGCCTCAGACCTCCACACATACACGGGCGTGAGCATGTACTCTCCAGCACGCAGACACACATACTTTTTCTCCTCCTTACCATTGAATGCCTTTCCTCTCCTTCAATATAGTTTCTTTTTTTTAATGGGAATATGTAAGTGATTTAACGTGAACTTAAGAGACTATTTGTCTTTGTAGCTCCGTGCTAACCTGTAGAGGAGCAAAGACTTAGGAGCTGTTTAAAGCTGCAGGTTGGGATTCGGACATTATGTCTGGAATCACAGCAGCAAACAGTGGTGGTATAATCCTCCTGAGCTGGGGCCCAGTAACAAGCTGTCTTTATGGGTAGCCAGGATTATGTAATGCCCTAACAGTGCGTGTTGATTCTGAGTAGCTGTGTCAAGTCAAAAACTGAAAGGTTTCTTTGTAATTATAATTTGTATTAAGGCTGTTTGCCAGAATGTTCCCAAATCCCTGTACTGTAGAACACTTTAAGAATTGAGAAGTGGCTGAATGGTCGATGACTGTAGCTATTCTTACGTTTCAAAACTGGTACATAACCAAAGACCGCGGGGCGATGTTCCAGCATCCCACAGAACAAACTGCTTTACCTTGTCAACGTGCCTTGATAAATGGAGCCTCGTAGGGCCAGGAAAAAAGAGCAGTGTGCTTCAAACTGCACGTCGTGTATTCTGACCAAGATTTGGCTTTCATGCTTGGTCTGTTGTAAGTTAGTTCTGAGGACTGGGCTTGCATAAGTAAGCCTAAGCCATTGACTCAGAGTCCAAAGACTGTCTCTTCCTTCCCTGCCTCAGGAAACAAAATATGTGCACTTTCATGTTGATTACAGTAGTATGTTTAATGACAGTCATCAAGCAGTCCTAAAGTCTGTTCTGTTGTAAACTCTGTCTAATGTTTAAGCACCAGCTGTGTGTGTGTATGTGTGAGTGTGTGTGCGCGTGCGGAGACGAGAGATCAAACTTAGGTATGCTTTCTCTGGTCTAACTACCTTGCTTTTTGAGTCAGGGTTTCTTGCTTATCATGGCTGTCATCAGTTAAGCTAGACTGGCCAGGCTGTGAGCCCCAGTTCTGAGATGACAAGCAGTTTGTGGGTTGTGGGGTCTCACCCAGGTCCCCGTGTCCCGAGCAGCCTGAGGGTTAAGGTTTCTACTCCACAGGAGACGATAACACTATGGTAGACCTAACCTCCTCCCTGATTGATTGCTGGACTTTCTTCTTCTTGGAAACAGTGTCTCACTGTATAGCTGTATAGGCTGGCCCTGAGCTTGCAGTCAGTCCTGCCTCTCTTGGCTTCAGAAGTGTAGAGATACAGGCTGCACTATCACACCTGATGTCCTTGATTTTACATTTGGTACAAGTATCACAGTGAATTTACAGAAAATAAAAAATCACCCCTTTTGGTGAAATACAAGTTTACAAAGCTTTGTGAGTTTTGACAAACAGAACTGTGAAACCACCTGTCTCTATTTAGATAAAATGTTTCCATTGGCCCCAAGATATTCTCTCTGGCATTTCCGTTTTTGATTCCAAGGAGGCACGTGACAGTCCCTGTTGATATTCTGCTTATCTGTCTTTGATGTTGCCATCTCTCTTGCTTGGCTAATGGTGTCTTATCACACTTGGGCTTTGGGGATTTTTTTGTTTGTTTGTTTGTGTTGGCATCGGAGATAGAACCCAAGGCCTTTGCATATTAAACACATATTCCACACCCAGGCTAAGCCCCAACTTCCTAATGATTCCTGAGAGTCTTTTTGTGTGTTTTAATTTTAATATTTTCAACTAGGTTGCTTTATTTCTTATTATTGATATATTTTAAATATAAAATGTTTTGCAAATATTTTCACCCAGAGTATACAGGGGAATAGCCCAGGGCCTTATATATGTCTTTTTTTGTTTTCCCAGGTGGCGACATGTAGTTAAAGAAAACACACACAAACACACACACACTAGCACGCATGTATGCACAAAGGGACTGGAGCAGTGGCTCAGCAGTTAGAGCACTTAACATCTTTGAGGCCCTGGCTGGATTCCAGTGGATCGCATGCTCTTTTCTGGCCTCTATGGGCACTGCATTCACCTGATACATCAGTACACACGCAGGCACCACACTCAGACACATAAAAATAACATAAATAAATCTTTTACGTATTAAAACATGCATAATGTAAACTTTACCCTTTTTAAGTAACCAGATCATTGATGCCAGACACATTCATGTTGTTGCTCAGCCATCTATCTGTCCATCTGTCTGTCCATCCCCATCATGCTTTCATATGGCAAGATTGAAAGTGTACATTCAGTGATAACTGGATATTTTTCCTCTCACATATCCCCTGGTAACCACCGTTCTGCCTTCTGTCCCTGTGATTTGATGCTCCAAACGGCTTCTTTAACAGAATAGCTTCAGGCTTCATCTCTGCCTGGTATAGATGAAATTGTGACTATTATCAATCTTCAGTTTTAAAGGTGAAGGGCATCCCTCTGTCTGGCTGGCTCCTTTGCTTATCCCACTCCATCTGTCCATGGACTCTGTACCTGCATTTGTGGCTTAGCTTTCTGAATGGTGCTGTAAACTTTACTACGAATTCTCACATTGAGGCTCAGGGTTCATACTTCTAGACCATAAGGCACGTTTTGAGGCAGCTTCGTGTTGCCTTTCAGCACATTCCAGACAGCACACAACGATCCCAGGGTTCCACATGCTGGGCATGTTTGTTAGCTTTCTGGGTTTTGTTTGTTTGCTTGCTTGCTTGCTTGCTTGCTTGCTTGGAGTCAGGGAGGGTTGAGACAAAGGCTTCCTGGATAGCCCAGGCTTGGTCTCCTTTCAGTTCTCCTGCCTTGGCCTCCCAGGGCCCTGAGGTTACAGCAGGAACCATCAGACCTGGCTTTTCTTGGTTTTACACAGTAGGCATCCTCCTGCCTCTGCCTTCCAAGTGCTGAGATTAAAGGCATGTATGTGCCACCACTACCCACCTCTTTTTTTTCTAATATTATTTATTTGATATATATGAGTACCCTGAAGCTGTCTTCAGATGCACCAGAAGAAGGCATCAGATCCCATTACAGATGGTTGTGAGCCACCATATGGTTGCTGGGAATAGAGCTCAGGATCTATGGAAGAGCTGTCAATGCTCTTAACCTCTGAGCCATCTTGCACTGCCCACCTCTTAAAGATATTTTAATATAGGCTTAAGTACAAGGATTAGGAGCAAAAGAGCTGTTCAGAAAAAAAATCAGTCATATTTAAGTAAGGGTTCAGGCTTCTCAAAGGAGAGTCAGCAACCTTGGTTTGTTGAGACAATATCTCTCAATGAGCTCATTGAATAGGCTAGATTGCTGGCCAGCAGCCTGGGACCAACCTGTCCCCACCTCCCTCCCAACACTGGGATATCAAAGTATGTACCACCAAACTAGGCTTTAAAAAACAAAAACATGGTTTCAGGGCATCAGACACAAGTCAGTTTACCAACTGAGGTATCTCCTCAGCTCCTGCTGTTGATCCTTTAAGCCTTCATTTTATAGAGGAAAATACCTTGAAGAGTTATTGCAGAAGTTAAGTGGTATGTAAAAGGTACTTGCCAAAATATATAAACATTTAACCATAGCATCCTGGATGAATGGTTATTGTTAGCTCTGATTGCACGCTCGGTAAACATTTGCTGAGCAACCCTGTCCGTGCAGCCCCACCAAGCAGGCTCCTGAGTGCCCCATCAACAGACCTAGCTGTTTTATTAAGAAAACTTAGATTACAACTATTTTTCATGTACATGTGTGGGGTGTGTGTGTAAGGGTGTAGATGTGGAGGTCAGAGGACAGCTTGTAGGAACTGGTCTCTACCACCCAAGGATCAAGTCAGGTCATCAGGCTTAATGGCAAATGCCTCTAGCCACTGAGCCACCTCACTGGTTCTGGCTATTTCATTTGAGATGCTTAAGCATGGTGCTCTAGGGAAAGGCTGGGCAAAAAGCCACGCCCTGCCTCCATGACTGCCATGTGTTAAGCTCTCTACACGAGTGTCTCATTTGACACTACTTTAGGATATCAGTATTGTCCACTGATATCCTAAAGGCAGAGGAAACGGAGTCACAGAGGAGATACATAACTACCCAGTTAGAAAGGCAGGAGTTAAAACTAGTCTGTCTGGCTCTGATGTTAAAAGGAAACTTGAAACATACACAGAGAATACCAAAAACCCTTTCGATGTTTGTCTTGAAAGACAGCAGCTATACATCTCTGGGAGACATCCCCTCTCACTTTTGTCACACGGCATGTCTAATGGGACACATTCTTCAGCTCACCCAAGATGACAGACAGCATTCCCTTTAGGATGCGGTTTCTTCAGTCTGTTTTCTGTATACCAAACTGTTTCCTTGATTCTCACTGTTATCTCTTGACACTCTTCAAGTGAGTTTATGAACCACAAATTCAGGAAGTGGGAGACACTAAAACTTATCATAAAAGTCAAGAATCCTGTGGCTAGGCGTTGCTCAGTTGGTAAGGAGCTTAATCTCCCGAACCCTGTAAAGAAACAAAACAGGCATAGCAGTGTGCTCCTGACTTGCTGAGGAAGACAGTAAGAGCCTTGGGGTGTCCCAGCTGGTATAGCACTAGGTGCAGTGAGAGACTGTCTCATAAAACAACGTAGACAGGACATCTGAGGGGGACACCTGAGGTCAGCTTATGGCTACCATATGCATGCACAAGCATGCACACATGCACACATGTACACAGGTGCGAGCACGTGCGCGAGCATACACACACACTCATATACACAAATCCAATGCCGTTCATTTCTAAACCCTTGGAAGAAGTGTTCCCCAGCCCCTATTTGTCACAGTCACATGGTTTCTAGGTATATAATTAAATAAAGAGGAGCTTTGGGACACTTTCTTTTTCTTCCTTTTTTGTTTTTGGTATTGTTTGTTTGGACAGGATTTCTCTGTCCTGGACCAGGTGGCCTTGAACTCCACAGAGATCCACCTTCCTCTTCCTCCCAAATGCTAGGATTGAAGGCATGCATACCACACTCAGGTGGGACATTTTCAGCAGGGAAACAAAATATGGAGGAGGCTCTTAGTCAAGTCCTATTGTACTGGTCAGCGTTCTTCTCTGCAGACCACGGACTCCAGCTACATTAGAAGACTCGGTGCCTTGTGGACACTCTGGGCTCGGGAAGTAATCAGCTGTGTACGGACCCCACCCACCCACCACTCAACTTAGGGCATCTCCATTACGATGCTGATATTGTCCAAAGTGAAATGATTTCATTATTAAAAATAAAAGAAGGTGATTTCTCAAAAGTCCACTGGCTTCTCTCTGGAGAACCAGGGCTGAGATCTTGTTGGAAGAAATCATAGACAAACAAAATCCTAAATACATAAGTAAATAAATAAATAAATAAATCACCACATATCCAGTGAAACAAAAAAGAGATGTAGTATTTTATTGTCTGTGATCCGTATGTGCGTGTGTGTGTGTGTGTGTGTGTGTGTGTGTGTGTGTGTGTGTGTGAGAGAGAGAGAGAGAGAGAGAGAGAGAGAGAGAGAGAGAGAGAGAGAGACGAGAGCACATGCCACAAAGCATGTACTTGCTCAGAGGACCACAGGTGCTGGTCCTGTCTGAGATAGAACATTGACTAGCTGGCCTTCTGGGATTCTGTCTCCACCTCCAGGCTGGCTCTGGGTGTGCTGGGATTCCAAGCCTGAGCTATCCTACCTGCCCTTATGTGTGTTCGAGGACCTGCAACTCAGATCCTCCTCACATTTACACAGCAATCCCTTCATCCACTGAGCCATCCTTCCAGCTCTCTGTAATGTTTCCTTAATGAGGGTTTTTTAAAAATTAGATATTTTCTTTATTTATGTTTCAAATATTATCCCCTTTCCTAGTTTCCCCTCCAAAAATCCCCTATCCCCTCCCCACTCCCCCTGCTCAACAATCCACCCACTCCCACTTCCTGGCCCTGGCATTCCCCTATACTGGGGCCTAGAACCTTCACAGGACCAAGGGCCTCTCCTCCCATTGATGACCAACTAGGCCATCCTCTGCTACATATGCAGTTAGAGACATGAGTCCCACCATGTGTTTTCTTTGGTTGGTGGTTTAGTTCCAGGGAGCTCTGGGGGTACTGGTTAGTTCATATTGATGTTCCTCCTAGGGGGCTGCAAACCCCTTCAGCTCCCTGGGTACTTTCCCTAGCTCCTTCATTGGGGACCCTGTGCTCTGTCCAATGATGGCTGTGAGCATCCACTTCTGTATTTGCCAGGCACTGGCAGAGCCTCTCAGGAGACAGCCATATCAGGCTCCTGTCAGCTCTTCGAGGGTTTTTTAAAAGAGGCAAATGTAACAAAACATTAAACTTCTCTAGAGATGGGAGGTTGAGTAGCTCCAATATGTATTTGCTAAATTTATTCCCTGTATTTCTCATAGGTTTAAATTTTTCATAAGGAAAAAGATTAATCCTGGACTCTAGTTGAAGATTAGCATCAATTTTTAAGGATATTACCTCTGTTCGTAGAAATGAATTCCAAAAAGAGGGGACGATGCAGTCCCTGCATTTAGTTAGTTCTTCTCCCGTAGGGAGAGGGTCCAAGAGGCTTGTCGGGCATTTAGGACAATGTTTCTGTAAGGAGGTTCAGTTTCAGCACTAACTCGGCTGTCCTGGGCTCCACACTGGACTCATCAGCCCTCAGTCCTGGTCTTGGGTTTGGTTTTTGGTTTCCGTTCTTTTTGTTTTTGTCAGGTGACCTTCCAGTGTTGTAAGGGCTTGGTCTGTTCCCTTGACTTTGTGTCAAGCACCAGCCTTGAATGTCCCATTTACAGATGTGCATTCAGACGGCCGAGTGTGCCATTGAGGCTGGCTGGCCTTAAGATGCTGATTCTACCGTTATTCTGGAGGTTTGTGTTAGGAATAAAGGACTTGAAACATTTGGTCAAGTTCTTTATACTAAGGAAAGCAAAAATCGTATCAGAGAACAAAGAAATGTATGAAATAAAAGGTCAGGAGGAGACAGCCCTCTTAAAACGGTGGTTCTCAGCCTTCCTGGTGCTGCAGCCCTTTAACACAGCTCCTCATGCTGCGGTGACCCCCAACCATAAAGTTACTGTGTTGCTACTTCATAACTATAATTTTGCTACTGTTAGGAATCATAATGTAAATACAACACCATAAGGAATGGAGAACCACTGTCTTAAAAGAAACCCAGCCAAAAAGACCCTTAGTATCTATAGCACAGGCACCCGTTATGACTCTCAGCTGCTGGGTTTTCTGATTGGACTAGGGCTCTGGTTCCCTGGTAGTCTAGGTTACTTCTAGTCCTAGTTTCTTTAGGGTGGGAAATTTCTCCAAGTGATCTAGGAACCAAGAACTCAGGGAGTCTGTGACATTGGATGGAAGGTGGGCGACAGACAGCCTACTGCAGGTGACAGTGCTGGTGACCTTCCATTCCCTGCAGAAGAGATCAGCATGGGGTCTTCCTCGTGTTGAAAGTGCATGTGGGGGTCTGATATCAAGGTCATGCTGAGATTCAAAAAACATGTCTGGGAATTTTATTCTTTGGAAAAATTCTGTAAAGCTTGAGCTGTCTCTGTTTTAAAGCTGCGCGAGTGTGTGTGTGTGTGTGTGTGTGTGCACGCGCGCACACATATGCACGTGTTCATGTGTATGTGTGCACATGTGTGTCCAGGTTTGTATGTGGAAGCCGGATGTCTTCTTCAGATGCTTCTCCTTGGCTTTTGAGGTAGGCACTCACTGAAGCTAGAACTTACCAGTTGGGCTAGACTGCCTGGCCAGCAAGCCCTAGGGATCGACTTGACTCCCCCGCCCAGGAGAGCAGTCACATGCCAGCATACCTGGAACTTCAGTGTATGTTCTGGAGAACCGAACTCAGGTTCTCTCACGGAGCTACTCCCCCCAGGTGGTTTATTTCATAAACTGCAGAGTATATTTGTAAAGCTCTTGGGTCCTGGAGTTTTTCTGTAAGCAAGGTTTTCAGTGTAGATTTAATGTAATTGGCGGACACAGGACTAGTCAAGTGGTCTGTTTCTTTTTTGTATCGTTTCTTCTTCTAGGAATTTGTCCATTTGGACTTTGTTTTCCAAGTGCTGGAGGGGTGGGGGGGAGGCGATGCTGGGCATCCTGATACTCACCTTTAATCCCAGCGCTTCAGAAGCAGAGGCATGAACAGTGCAGATGTCTGGAGTTCCAGGCCAGCCTGAAACAAAGACATAAACAGACCATTTAGCCATTTAGCCAGATACCTACACCGTCGCTGGGGACTGGAGCGATGGTGCTGGTGTTAAGAGCACTGGCTGTTCTTCCATAGGTCCTGGGCTTGGTTTCCAGCATCCACGTGGCAGCTTGCAATTGTCTGTAACTCCAGCTTCAGCGGCCTGACATCCTCTTCTGGCTTCTTTGGGCACACATGTGACACATGTACATACGTGTAGGCAAAACACCTATACCCGTAAAGTAAAAAAAAGTATAAGTTGTTGATGTTGGTTTATGTTTAGCGCCTATGGGTTTATTTTCCATTCTTGACATCAGTAATATAAACAATGAGCTTCAGGGTCTGAGACGTTTAAGGGAATGGTCACCATTGATGGGGCATAAGACAACCTATCGAGGGCACCGTTTTACAGTGTATAGAAGTGTGAGCTGTGAGTAGATTTAGTTTAACAACTTCTTTAAAGAAATTTTCCCGAGGGGTCAGTGAGAGGGCTCAGCGGGTAAAGGCATCTGTCACCAAGCCTGGACTTGAGTTTGGTCTCCAGGACTCACGTGGTGGAAGGAGGGAAATGATTCCCACAAGTTGTCCTAAGCACACCATGGCCCTCCACGGACCAACCCACCCACACCATGGCCCTTCAAAGCACACACGCACGCACACACACTAAATAAAAATGTCCTAAAAGCACCTTTTAAAAGGTGCATTTGCCAGACATAGTCCCCTTGAGGCACAGGTAATGGGCACAGCCCCAAGGCAGGAGCAGGGAAGCAGATTCCTCGCAGTCACAGAATGTAAGGCATCCACTTGGATGCATGCTGGTGAGGGACTGGGCCTACAAAATGCCAGTCATACAAGACCAGGTATCCTCCAGTCTCTGCTGAGCTAACCCTTATACATCCTTCTGCATGTAACTGTGTGTGCACAAGCTTGCTTCTATTGTTGTGATAAAACACGTGACCGAAGTCAACTTAGGGAGGAAAGGCTTTTCCATCTTACTTGTCCTGGTCACCCTCCATCATTAAGGGAAGCCAAGCTAGGAATTGAAGCCAAGGCCATGAAGGAATGCTGCTTCCCGTCTTGAGCTCCACGGTTCACTCAGCTTACTTTCTTATACACCCAGGACCACCTGCCCTGGAGTGTCACTGTCCACAGTGGGCTGGGCCCTCCCACATCAATCACTAATCAAGGAAATGCCTCCATCAGACTTGCCTGCAGGACGGTTCGATGGAGGCATATTCTCCACTGAGGTTCCTTCTTCCCTGATAACTCGAGCTCACGTCAGGTTGATAGGCGAGCATCAGAGTGTGCACGGAGGCCAGGCTGAGGCACGTCTCGTCTGGGTACCGAGATGCTAGAGGACAGTTATTTTCTTCCCGATCTTCTGTATTATTTTAAATGTTTGCATGAGCACGCATCATTCCTACAAAAATAGCAAAACTTTCTAAGGAGCTTGGCAGGAACAAGATGAGAGGGAGGTAAAGCAATGAGCGTGTGCGAGCATTTTGTTGTGTCTTAGGGAACAGCAGGGAGGGAGGATTTGAAGCTTCCAGAAAAGGGTGGTAGTCAACAGGGTGGAGAAGACTTGGGGCCTGCAGCATAGAAGTCAGCCCTAAAGGGACAGGACACCCAGTTCACGAGGAAAGAAGAGATGAAGAAGGTAACGGGAGCTCCAGAACTTCAGGGAAGGAGAACTGAGAGTGATTATAGTCCATGGCTTCTGGTTTCTTGGTGAAACGAGAGATAACCATTTGCTGAGAATGGGAACAGAAGAGAAATAGAGACAGGGTGAGGCCTCCAGGTTGTGGCCAGCTGGGCTGGTGGCACCAGGTCGGGAGCTATAAACACTGTAGTGGCAAGGAAGCCGGACAGTATTCTGGGCAGCCGTTCTCTAGAGGAAGCCGGACAGTATTTTGGGCAGCCGTTCTCTAGAGGGAGAGTGTGCTTGGATCTGTGCAGTGGAGAGGCATGTGTAGGAGACCCTCCCAGGGGAAAGAATTCAACATACTCAGGAGAGACACTGAGACGATAGGCCTTCGACTCAGGATGCCAGGGGAAACAGTGAACTGAAGAAATACCTAAGAGGAATTTGGAATGTGTATCCAAGAATGTAAATCCAGAGGTGCATAGTGAAAGTGAGGCCTTAGAGTCTGACGTATTGCAGGAGCTCCTGAGGACATGGAGGCAGCTGGGGAGCATAGGGCAGGTGCAGAGTCAAAAGGTCAGGTCTCCGTCGCGATGTGGGAGACTCGGTGGTCTTAGTCAAGGATGGACCGTTTCCAGATGTGCTTTGGCCTTTTGGAGAAGAAAATTGCAAAGCAAGAACTAAGATACTAGCTCCAAGGGTGGAAGCAGAACGCATGCTCAGAAAGGGCTCTGTGAGGCCACTTCCCCAAGGGGAGCCTCTGGGGCAGCAGCATCTCTCCTGACCCTCCCTGGAAGGGCAGGATTGGCAGCTGAGGGAGGTGTGGTCTCAAAGGGGAACTGGGATGCTGCCTGAACAGCATCCTCTTAGAAAAGGGGGGAAAGTGGGATGTACACAGGTGGATGCACTCCCCAAAATGAGAAAGGAGGTGTGAAAAGAAGCAGCGGGGAGCCATTTTCCTTGGTCACTGCTCTGCCCCCCCACCCCGTTCTGTCATGCCACATCCGTCTCTGGCTCCCCATGTCAGCCAGGAGCCCCCCCCCCCCTTGTGCCTTCCCTCCTGCCTTGTTCCAGGACTGTCCAGTTCTGCCACAGTGCCTTTTCACCTCCTGCCCCTCACTTCCCCACAGCATCACACTGGGGACTCTGTACTGTACTGTGAGTAGGATGGCTGTCTTTCCAGGGTAACCACCCCTACCCAGAGTCTCCTGTAACCAAGACCCCACAACCTGGTCCAGCCCATTCTGACCTTTGCCCTTCCAAGTTCTCAGCTGATCTCTCCTGCTGGGGATTTGCATCTTTAACCATCTGGGTAGGAAGCACAGGCTGAGAGGAACCTAATCCCCTGATCCTACTGGGGAGGAAGTTGGGAGGCCAAGGCATGTCCCCATGGTCAACCAGCAAGCTAAGATTTAAACCCCATTTTCAGACCTGAATGCTAGTTGCTAAATTGGAAGTTACCTTTGTAATTTGTCTTTTTATTTTTTTCCTGGATGTCTCAGGAAGTCCTGGAGGCCCAAACCAATGGTATACATCAGAATCACTAGAAATAATTTCTGCCAGCCTAGACTGTCTATACCTAGAGGGGGTATAGCTGGCCTGTTGTTTTTGCCTCCCATCTGTAGGAGCCCTGAGATTACAGATGTTCGCTCTGCCCCATCAGGCTTCTATGTGAGCTCTGAGGATCTGAACTCACGTCCTTGAGTTTGTGTGGAAGTGTTTTACCCTCTGAGCTGACTTCTCAGTCCCTAAGAAGTTTGAGATTGATTGACTAGGTGATCTTCATAGAGCCAGCCACTGTCTTTGGTTCTATCCCTTTTCTAGATCCTTAGTATCACCCTTGCAGATTGGCTTTCAGAGGTACTGTCACCACAGAAGCAGCCCTGACAAACCCGTATCTAGATTCCTGTCCCAGATGTGACAGCCACAGCCCTTGGCAGCCCTTGTGAACCTTCTCAGGCTCACACTGTCCTGGCTTCCAGGTTCTGTTACCCACTTTCTGATGTCCCTCGGAGCCAAATAAAGTGTCTGTCAAAGTACTTTCAGGCATAATCTAGCAAATATTAAGTAGAGTTCTTGGTTCCATTTGTGTGTGGGTGGGTGCCCATGCGTGAGGTACAGCCAAGGACACCCAAGTCAAGAAGACCTGGTCCAGAAAGACTTGGTAGAGACAGGCTCTGTGTGGTGAACTAACTGAGTTTATATCCCAAAGTTCCCATTTGACCTCCCGCTGCCTCTTTTTCCTCATCTATTAAAATGAGAATAGAACTCATTAAAGACCATCACAGTTATTATAAAAATAAAAATATTCCCTTCCTTCCCGGGATGGGATATCAGATCCACACGCACAAGGCTTTTGGTATGTTTCGAGTGTTCCGTGAGGGTTTGCTGTTATGATTGTTTCGTGAGAACTGTGAGGAACGAGGAGACTCCAGAGAACACTCTGCTGCCGGGTACTGGACGGGAGGTTATCAGTCCCTGCCTCATTGCATGAGCACACATCAGAGGAATGACTTGCAGTGTGGTAACAGCTCTTCACAACGCTGCGGACTGCCGAAGACAAACATGCTAGGTATTTGCCAAGGAGAAGGTCAGGCCTTGCATAATTTAAGAAACACACAGCCTTTCTGCACTCCAGGGCTTTAATAAGTTGGCAGTTACATAACAGGCTGCAACAGTACAGACGAGCAGAGCCAGAGGTGGGGGTCGTGGTGCTGGGGCAGAGGCCATGATGGACGAAGGGCAGGGTGCAGCCAGGTCTCATACAGCGTACATTAAGGAGATCCAGTGCTTCCTATGCTGACGTATGTGTTAGCCTGATGGTCATTGCCAGGCTCTTACCAACAGGAGGTTTGTAAGTTGGTCTTAAATGTGATAGATTCCCAGTGCTTTCTTCCTCCTTGGTAAGGTTTGTAAGCCAATGTAAGATTGCATCACCATGTCAGAGTGACACGCTACAGACTGCTTGGTTTTGGTCAACTAACATAAAACTAGACATCTCCGGAATGAGGGAGTCTCAGTTGAGGAAGCGCATCTGTCAGGTTGGCCTTTCGGGCAGGTCTCTGGGGGCGCTGTCTTTGGGCAATGCCAGCCCCTACGTGGAATTTGGAATGTGTATCCAAGAAGCCAAGAGTGCATGGTGAAAGCGGGCCTTTAGGATCTGACATATTGCAGGAGCTCCTGAGGGCACAGAGGCAGCTAGGGGAGCACAGGACTGGTGAGGAGTTGAAGGTCACTGTCGTAATATGGGAGGGAGGTGGCCTTGGGGGTACATTGGAAAGCAAAATGAGGGAGCCATGAGGAGCAAACCTGTAAGTGGGTTTGCTCGGTCTCTGCTTCCATTCCTGCTTCCAGGTTCCTGCCCCAAGTTCCTCCCCTGACTGTCCTTCTTGATGGACTACAAGCTGTGAGGTGAAATAAACCCTTTCATCCCCAAGTTGCTTTTGGCTATGTTGTTTTATCATAGCAATAGAAACTCAACTGGGACAGGCACAAAACTCAGTCCAAAAACATGTTAGAGGCTGAGGGAGGGCTCAGTATGTAAAAGGCTTGTGCCTGAAGCCTTGAGTTTAGATCCTCAGAGTCCATGAAGACCCAGCGCTCCTGTGGAGAGAGAAAAGATCTTTTGGACAGGAAACCCCTGGACATTCCCTGGACCCCTGGCCCAGTATACACAGCATTAGATGGAAAAGTAGGGTGAACACCCAGAGGTTGCCCTCTGACCTACACAACCATACTCTATGGCACACTCACGTGAACACGCACACATCCTCACACCTATAGTACATACACACTTGCAGCTGAAAAGCGTCTGATGATGCACCTGTAAACCCACAACTTGGATTGTGTCAAAGCGTAGCCTTCCCGTGTCGCCTGCTGATCTGGCCTCCATGGGTACTTCAGACATGCGGTGCTCGTCTCCTGGTTGCGAGCATGGCAGAGTTTAAGGCAGCAGACTCCAGTGGTTTATCTCTATTTGGGGGCGGAAGACGTGAGCCCGCAGCTCTCACCAAGCGGTCTCCTGTGTTAATCACAGGAGCCTCAGACCGCCCCGTGGGAGGCAACCGCTACCTTTTGAGAAGGGATGGGCTGGTTTACATAAACTGTTTGCAGTTAGTCATACCATAAAGCTCAAAATTTCAGAAACTGGGGAGCCGGTTTATTTCTAGAACCATCTGTAGGGTAAGATTCAAGTTCATATCCAAGGAGTTGCCAGAGCAGCTCAGCGGTTGCCAGGCTTTTGGAAGAGATACTGAGATGGGGGTGGGGGTGGGGATGGGGGCTCTGGGCTTGAGGTAGGGCAAGTGAGGGGGCTGCAGCCCACCAGGCCACGTGGGAAGCTCTGTTCTGCCTGCACGCCATGAGCTACCATCCCCCTTAGCAAGAAGCTGCCAGAGAATGAATTAGTCCCTGGGAATGGGGAGATCCAAAAAAGCTTTTTGGGGGTTGAATTCATAATTTTAAATTGGGTGTGGTTACACATGCCTGTAAATCCCAGAGCTTGGGGCTAAGGCAGGGGAGTGTGGGTTATGTGGTGCCTGGTAGTGGTGGGTTACGGTGGTGGTAGACAATGTTCTATCTCAAAAGGAAGGAAGAAAGGCAGGGGAGCAGAGTCCATAATCTCCCTCTTCTCCCTTTAAATATCTGTTATTGTGTGTTTACATGTGTATGGTAGGATGGGTGGGGGTGCAACTTTAGAGAGCCTGCTCCTGTTTCTGAGGTTTCCAGGGATGGAACCAAGGTTGTTAGGCTTCTGCATGCGCTTCTACCTGCTGAGCCATCACCAGTCCCAAATAAACAATCTTTAATATTTGTAAATGGGAGCAAAATGTGGAACATCTCTTCATTTTCATTGCCATCTGATGGAGCCGCTGGCCCAGAGGAGGCAGGGAATGAGCCCTGCTATAAAGGACAATGGCTGAAACAGTCCCACTCTGTGAAAGCTTTGACAATTAAATTTTAAAAGTGACACCATATTTGAGGACAAGAAGAACATTTTGGAATATAAAAATACAGCTAACCATTTCTGAAATGTAATGTAAAGGCTGGATGTGAGATCAGGGAGTTTCCAAAAGACAAGGGAACATGCAAGGCATGACAGGCAGCACAGGCCTTGGAGGGGGCAGGCGGAGTCTAGCCTCAGTGATTGAGCACAAGGCTCAGGGAGAGACCCTGTCTCAAAACATGAGGTGGAGAGCAATTGGAAACACCTGATGTTGGCCTCTGGTCTCCACAGGCATGCACACGCCAGCACACACATGCATATGCTTGCACTTGTGTGTGCATGCTCACACACACACACACGCACACACGCATGCAGAGATGAGGTAGAAAATTAGACAGAGTGTTAGTTACAGAAGTAAGTTTAAACAGCATGTGCAGATTCCATACCTGACTAGGAAGAGTTCTAAAGTAAAGGAACACAGAAACTAAGGTAAGGAAAGGGGTCTGAGTGGGGTGGTGGTCGCACACACCTTTAATCCCAGCACTAGGAGACAGAGAAGGCAGATCTCTGAGTTCAAGGCCAGCCTGGTCTACAGAGTGAGTTCCAGGATGGCCAAGAATACAGAGAAGCCCTGTCTTGGAAAAAAACAGAATGAATAAATAAATAAATAAATAAATAAATGGAAAGAAAACAGAAAAGTAGACGAAGAGACATCTCAGTGGCTAAGAACAGCTCTTAAACCTCTTCCAGGTTTGGTTTCCAGCACCCATGTGGCATCTGTAACTCCAGGTCCATTTGCTCTGACACCCTCTTCTGGCCTCTGTGGGCACCAGGCACACATCTGGCGTGCAGGCAAAATACCCATACACATAAGATTTTTTTTTTAAGTTTAATTTTAAAAAAGGAACTGCAGGTTCAGAACAAATACAAGGTCAGGGACTCTTTTGAAAGCCCCCCCCCCTCCATCTCACTGTATAGTCCAGGCTGTTCTTGAACTCCTGTGTTCTCCTCTGTTCTCAACCTCCAGTGTGCTAGAAGTCCAGACACACACTGTCACACCCGGTCTTAAAATGTGTTCTCAACCTCCAGTGTGCTAGAAGTCCAGACACACACTGTCACACCGGAAGTACAGACGCATGCTGTCACACCGGAAGTACAGACGCATGCTGTCACACCGGAAGTACAGACGCACGCTGTCACACCGGAAGTACAGACGCACACTGTCACACCGAGTCTTAAAATGTGCTTTCAATGGAGAGCTCAGAAAATGAGATTAAAAGTTACTTATACCTAGTACATTATGAGCAACCAAACAACAGAATGTAGGGTCTCGAGACATGATGTCTCCGTGGTTAAGAGCTCTGGCTGCTCTTCCAGAGGACCCAGGTTCATTTTCCAGCACCCACATGACAGCTCACAACCATCTTTAACTCCAAATCCAGGGCACTGCACGCCATCTTCTGGCCTCCATAGACACTGCAGACGTGTGTTGCACAGACCACATGTGCAAGCCAAATACACATACACATAAAATAAAAATAAAATCTCAAAAATCCCTAGAAATTATAAGCTATAAAGCTTCTTTCCTACTTATTTTGTGTCACTATGACAAAAGTCCCACGGGGCAACTGAAAAGAGGAAGATTTTTGTCTTGGCTCATGGCTTCAGAGGGTTCTGGTCCACTCTGGTGGGTGGCGTGTGGAAGATGTGTCAAGCTCATGGTGTAGAGGTGGAAGGCAGAGGGCTTTCCTCACAGGCAGAGCAGGGAAAGACACTGGAGCCAGTGGCTGGGGCCACACCTCCTGGGTGCCCACTCCTGGTGATCGCTCCAGCCAGCTTGCCTCTACTTCCTAGAAGTCCTGTAACCTTCCAAACCAGCACGTCAGGGGAACCAGGCATCCAGTGTTTGAGCCTCAGACACTTCGGAAACAGGGGAGACAAGCGGCAAGCAAGCCTAAGTGAAACCCAGAATGCCGACAGTGTTCATTTCCATCCAGATCCTATATTCGACTGAAACGTCAATCAAATATGAAGATAGAAAAAAGATGTTCTTTAAATCCTTTTCTCGGAAACAAACAAGAACTTCAGCAAAATAAGGAAATGATTGAAAACAGAGAGACACAGAACCCAGGAGGCGTAGAACAATCAGCTTTAGAAAGGCAGGCTGGACACGCCCAGTGTTTTTTGTACAATAGGCTCAACTGATTGGAAATGCACAGGTATTGGACATGCTTGGCGTTTGGGAACTAACAGGAATATCGGGGTATTTAGAAAGTGTGAATATAGGTGCACAGAAGTGACAGTTATAATAGAGAACGGGTAAAATGGATAAATCAGTAGATGGCATGGAGACACTGGGCTGGGGCTCAGAGCAGAGCCTCTCTTAGCCCTCCTCAGAGACTGTGCCGTGCAGCGGGTGGTGGCTAACACAGAGACGACAGCTGGACAGTGTGCAGAGAGTGAGAGACTTCGGAGCACTCAGTCCCAAAAGGGCCATCTCCAACAAACCCCTCCACACCAGGCTCCGGGAGCTACGCAGAGAGGGGTTGGAAAGATTGTTAGAGCCAGAGGTGACATGACTCCAAGGAAATCGTCCAGACACACAGCAGGACTGACTGTATGAGCCCACAGGGACTAGCACGGCAAACCAGACAAAACCCCAGCACCGAGAACAGGAAGAGGACACAGAGTCCCACTCCAGACCAAGAAGCGGTTTGCTGGGAAAGACAGCAATAATTTCTCCAACAGAGTTTCACTGAGTCTCTGCCATACTCCAGGGCAGGCTTCGTGTCAGGGAGTAGTTGACCAACACAGAGGACTCCATGGGGTTTTCTTGTGGGCTTTTATTTTGATTTACTCAGGGTTTCTATTCCTACAAGAAACATCATGACCAAGAAGCAAGTCGGGGAGGAAAGTGTTTATTCAGCTTATACTTCCATGTTGCTGTTCATCACCAAAGGAAGTCAGGACTGGAACTCAAGCAGGGCAGGAAGCAGGAGCTGATGCAGAGGCCATGGAGAGATGTTTCTTACTGGCTTGCTTCCTCTGCCTTGCTCAGCTTGCTTTCTTATAGAACCCAGGACTATCAGCCTAGGGATGGCATCACTCACAATGGGCCCTCCCGCCTTGATCACTAATTGAGAAAATGCCTTACAGCTGGATCTCGTGGAGGCATTTCGTCACCTGAAACTCCTTTCTCTGAGATAACTCTAGCTTGTGTCAATTTGACAAAAAAACCTGCCAGTACAGTTTATAAGTTTTGAGACTCACCTCAAACTTATACAGAGATCCACCTGCCTCTCTGCCTCTGCCTCCTGAGTGCTGGGATTAAAGGTGTGCGCCACTATTGGCCAGCTGAAATTTTTTTATTTTTCAACAACAACAACAACAAAAAAAAAAATTAAAGAAAAAAAAAAAAAAGAAATGGCTAGGGCTTGACAAGATGGCTGGGTAAAAGTACTCGCTGCCACACCTGATGAATTTGAATCCCAGCACCCACATGGCAGAAGGAAAGAATAGACTCCCACAAAAAGTCCTCTGAACACCACACACACACACGGTGATGTACATGCACTCACACATAAACACACCCTCACACAAAACAAAGTATAAAACAGCAGAAAAGGGGCTGCAGAGGTGGCTCTCTGGTTAAGAGTACTTGTTCTTGCCGGGCGTGGTGGCGCACACCTTTAATCCCAGCACTCGGGAGGCAGAGGCAGGCGGATTTCTGAGTTCGAGGCCAGACTGGTCTACAAAGTGAGTGCCAGGACAGCCAGGGCTATACAGAGAAACCCTGTCTCAAAAAAAAAAAAAAAAAAAAAAAAAAGTACTTGTTCTTGCCAAGGACCCTGGTTCAATTCCCAGCACCCACATGAAAGCTCACTACTTCCTTAGTTACTAGGTGTGTATGCGAGGAACAGACATATATGCAGGCAGGGCATCATACACATAAAATAAAACACATCTTTTTTTTATTTTTTTAAAGATTTATTTTATTTATTATATATGTAAATACACTGTAGCTGTTTTCAGACACTCCAGAAGAGGGCGCCAGATCTCGTTACGGATGGTTGTGAGCCACCATGTGGATGCTGGGATTTGAACTTATCACCTTCGGAAGAGCAGTCGGGTGCTCTTACCCGCTGAGCCATCTCACCAGCCCAAAACACATCTTTTTAAAAAAGGAAGAAAGAGAATTGACAGTGTCAGTGTATTAATTGGCTTAAATGAAACCAGAAGTGTTCAAAGGGGGCTAACACTATGCTTTCAGATCTGAACAGTTTGATGTGAGACAAGGTTTTCTCTCATTTTAAAAGAAAAAAGAAAGATAATTGTAAAAGGCCTAAGCTTTGTTGACAGGAGACTCAGAACTGTACCAACCAGTGGCATTTGTCACTGCAGGCATCACACACACACACCAGTCTTCCTCAGGTCTAGGCTTGCTGTCTCAAGGTCCTCTGTCACAGGATGTGCTTTGGCAGGTGGCCAGGCTGTCACCTGCCAGGGTCATACCAAGTTCCACATGAGGTTATAAGGCCGAGCAGGATTATACACCTCATAACAGGAAGTGAGGGAGAAGGAAGCAGGAAGGAAGGAGACAATCCCCTCCAGAGGTGGATTAGAAAGCAATTTGCCACTTTGCTGTTGAGACTGCACCAGAGAACTCTGATCTGGGACGCAGCCCGTGACCATGGCATTGCATGGCTCTTGAATGCCTTTGCTCTCTGAGGCTTGCCTGATCCTATGTCCCCAAGGCCAGATACAGAGTTGACAGACGGACATAGCACTCACGTCCCTGCTGCGTATTGGATGGATGTGTTGCTGAGGGGTCCATGCTGACCCACCCAGGGACTGTTCTGGAACACACAGAATGGACCACATTTTCTTCTACCCCGCACCCAGAGCGGGCTTTCTGTCCATCATCCTTGCTGACACGAAACACCAATCCATGCCTTGGCTTGCTGAGTCCAGTTCAAATGTGTCTCCAGACGGTGAAAGAAGCCCGTTGTTTGCCTCTCTCTCTACTCATGCTGTCTGAAGGGCCTTTCTCCTCCTACACACAGATGTGTAGAGCGGCAGCCCAGGTGAAAGCTAGGACACAGCTGTTCGTCAAGACCTTAAAGTTCAGCTGTCCTCTCCTGTCCATGCTTGGAGTGGCAATTTGTGTAAAACCTCTTACACGGAGCTCCTGACGGAGGAAGATCCTGTACTTCTAATTAGTCTTTCAACGCGTTTAATTGGTCTTTCTACGTGTAAAGTGTTTTCTTTTGGAAAGAACATAATATCTTTTTTTTTTTAGCTTTTAGGTGGTACGTGACTTTCAAAAAAAAATTACCTGTTTATTACAGAAAGAATTCGGACCAAGCATGGCAGCTGGAGCCTTTGATTCCAGCATCTGGGAGGCTGAGGCAGGAAGGTTAGGGTTGGGGGTGGGGAGTCAGCCTTGAGTGCTGTTCTTTGAGATAGGGTTTCCCTTTTGACCTGGCTTTACTGGTGCAGACTGACTTACCAGCCAGCCCTAGGCGTCTCCTGCCTCCGTCTCTGTAGTGTTGGGATTTACAGACACAGGACACCACGCCAGGTTTCAGGACCAAACTCAGGTACTCCATCTTTCATGGCAAGCACACTACAGACTGAGCCACCTCCCTATCCCAGAGCACAAAGACCCTCAGACTTGAGTCCTTCCTGTGGTGTGAAAGGTCACCATAAACAGCTCATTTGGCTTCCATGCCTTTAGAGTATGTAAGGGTCGTTCTGTTTTGAGAGGGAATGGATGATATTAAAAAAAATAGCCACCGCCGCCGCCGCCGCCGACGAAGACGACGACGACTGGAGTTTGCTTGCTCGAGAGGCGTAGTTTAACCTTGTCCCCTGATCGTTTGCTATTGCACCATTTTCAGTGGCAGCTCTCAGACATCTTCAGTGCAGAAATGTTTGCATGGGAACGAGAGCAGCTGTGCGCGTGCAGGACGAAGGGTACGGCCTCCACTTCCTGTGCAGGGTGCTGGAACATCTAAGGCGAGTGCCGACCAGCCGAGAGGGAGGAAAGGGAGTTGGGGGACAAACAGTCCGTTCTGTTTTGCCAGCATGTGCCACCAGCCATGGGGCGGACTCGGCCGCTGCAGGACACAGCTGACCTTTGGAGAGTCACTGTCTGGGAGAGGCTGCCCTTTCTCAGGACAGAACACAGCTGTTGTTTAGATATCAGAGGCCAGTTAGTGACTGAGTTTAGCAATCCGCTCAGGATGTGAACTGTTTGGAAAACAGTGTGCCTGTAGGTTAACGGAGGGCCAGGGCAGTACGAAGGGAAGGAATCTGTGTGCTCTGGACAGGTCGTCCTGTAATCCTTTGCAGAAAAATTAACACTTAGCAGCCAGTTTTAGAAGGAATTAAGAGAATGCAGAAAGGTCGGAGCAGGTGTGCAGAGGTCACCTTCCTGAACCCTGGCCAAACATGCTAACTCAAATTAAATTTTTTAAGGCAAATATTTTGACTCCATGTCCAGCTTGTGAGTTAATTCTCCAACTTGAAGTTATCCCTCCAGAATATCCTGACCTGTTTTCTTTCTGGCCATTTACCACCCCCCCACCCCACCCCCACCCCGTCCTTCTGAGCGCTTAGCATGTGGGTCTTTTAATGGCCGGCTCTCCATTCTTTCTGTTGAGAGGAATGACATAGTACCTTCATTTTCTTACTGTGTTGTTGTAAGAAAAGTAGGAGAAGAGGCAGGGAGACCCTAGCAGAGTAAAAACAGCTGCCAGGCCACTCAAAGTAACTTCTTGCCCACTCTTAAACTGAAAAAATGAAGGGTAGATTATTAGTTGATTTTTCCCACATATTTTAATTTTTAATTAATTTCGAAACACACACCTTAAGGTTTGTATAAGTACCAATTTATATTGGTATGCAAAGTACCACACGGTAGCCAACGTGTAGTATTAAATCAAAAGGTACTGGCTGCAGGGAGATGGCTCAGACTGTAAACTGCTCACCACATGAGCATTCAAACTTGAGCTCAGATCCCTAGCACCTAAGCAGAAAGCTCCTGCACCTATAATCCTGGCACTAGGGAGGCAGAGATGGGGATTTCTGGAAGTGCCGGCCAGCCTAGATGCCAGCTAGCCTAGCAGAATTGGTCTTAGTCAGGGTTTCTATTCCTGCACAAAACATCATGACCAAGATGCAACTTGGAAAGGAAAGGGTTTATTCAGCTTACACTTCCACATTGCTGTTCATCACCAAAGAAAGTCAGAACAGGGACTCAGGGCAGGAACTTGGAAGCAGGAGCTGATGCAGAGGCCATGGAGGGATGTTTCTTACTGGCTTGCTTCCCCTGGCTTGCTCAGCTTGCTCTCTTATAGAACCCAGGACTTCCAGCCCAGGGATGGCACCACCCACAATGGGCCCTCCCACCCTTAATCACCAATTGAGAAGATTTGAGAAGATGCCTTACAGCTGGATCTCATGGAGGCATTTCCTCAAGGGAGGCTCCTTTCTCTGTGATAACTCCAGCTTGTGTCAAGTTGACACACAAAACCAGCCAGTACAGTGAGTTCCAAGCTCAATGAGAGATTCTGTCTCAAGAAATCAGTGTAGTGAGTGACTGAGATGCCCCACACCATGCTCTGGCCTCCACACACAGCAGGGGAGTGTGCATGCATGCCCATGAAAGTGTGCACATGAGCGCACACACACACAAGAATACATGCCTCACATATACCATACCCACACAAGGTGGTGCATGCCTATAGTCTCAGTATTTGGAAGACAGATGGAGGAGGTTCAGGGGTTCAAGGCTAGCCTCTGCCACATAATGAGTTCTCAGCCAGCCTGAGCTATGTGAAATATTCTATAAAGGTGATGTATATTTAATGACCTTCGTTCTTGAAGATACTGTTCACTGGGTGTAGAATTTGAGTGGAAGATTCCCTGTAACCCTCTTTCCCAGCATCCTGGCTTGTGACTGTCTTCACTGTTGCCACAGCCCTCGTTGTGTCTGTTGTGCCTCGTTTTCCCCTGACTGCCCCCAAGAGCTCTGTAGCTTTCTTTCCTCTGGTTTCTTACTCTGTCCTGACCTCTCTCTCAGAGAGAGAGGTCTTTTCTTCTTCAGGGGCTTCAGCTGTACTCTTGGCCCTTCCGAGTTCCCAGGTCTGTATCGCTGTTCATTTTTAAAGCCCTTCCCCCCTTTCTTCTCAGAGTCATTTCTCCCGGCCTTAACGTTCACTGGCCCTATCTGTGGCCAGAGCTGTGGTGTCCTTACCCTTGGATTATTTTTTCACATATAATGGGAGTTATTGTTGTTGGGCTATTTTGAGGCTACTACGTATCTCTGTCTGGCCTCAGAGTCACAGAGCTCCACCTGCCTCTGCCTCTCCAGCGCTTAGATTAAAAGTGTGTACCAACACACCTTCCCATATTTCATAGATTTCAAGTCTAGAATTTCCAGTTAAGGCTCTTCCATAGTTTCTGTGTTTGCACCAACATATCCCACACACCTCACCTCTCACACGGCTTCCTTCATGCCACCGAGCATAAGCGTACGGCCATTGCTCATTAATTGTAACACGGGGGTGGGGGCTGGGGGGAGAGGAGTTGAGATCTCTTGATCGTCTCCTGTTGAAGATAGGCTGTATTTCCTATTTAGTCATTAAATAATTTTGTACTGTATTTTGGGTAGAGTATAATCGTATATTCTGTGGTAAAGAGCCCAGATTCCCTGCTCTCCTCTGAGGAGCTATTTTGAGGAGTGAGAAGTTGTTTGTTTGTTCTGGGTACCAGCAATTAACTTGGTTAAAGTCAAACCACAAGCAGACTTGAGGGCAGCGCATCACTTCCCAGACATTTTCTCCTCAGCTGGTTGTTTGGAGTCTGCTACATGCATGTGTGATTCAGGGTCAGCCAAAGGTGTGGGCGGTTCTTATTCGGAATGGACTTCCTTTCCGGCCCTGTGCTGTCTGGATTGCTGCTACAGCTTCTTCCAATGGCCGTGGCTAGCTGGAAATGTCCAGAGACTCAGTGTTTTCTTGCTGGGTTCCAGCACTACACCAGCTGCGGCCTCTACAATACCCAAAGACTTAAGACTGAAAAAACACATGTGTCTTTCCCATCTCCATCATCTCCTCCAGAATATACTTACTCTCTGTCCCGTATTTTCAGTGAACATATGTGAAGTTATCGCATATTATATTTTGGTTCTGATTTCTTAGTTGTTCTGTCTAG
Source organism: Mus minutoides (assembly GCA_902729485.2). Taxonomy (NCBI): domain Eukaryota; kingdom Metazoa; phylum Chordata; class Mammalia; order Rodentia; family Muridae; genus Mus; species Mus minutoides. The sequence continues at coordinate 160,870 of LR751470.1, forward strand.
GAAATGGATCCAGTATCCCCAGTAGTGGGGAATTGGGAGTAATTCCCCATGGAGTAGTAAAGGCTACTTAAATGTATACAATGTATGCAATAGGCAAAACTCATTGACTGTACACTTAAGATTTGGGTTTGAGACTGGATAGATGGTTCCGTAGATCAAAGCGCTTGCTTGCCAGGGTGAGACCCTGAGTCCACATCCCTAGAACCCACCTGAAAGCTGGATACAGTTGTCCATACCTGTAACCCCTGACACGGGACCACGCAGAGTGCTCTGGGCAGCCGTGCATCCAAAATGGCAGCCTTCCAGTTCAGTGAGATCATTCTCAATGCAATGAGATGAAGAACAATCCAGAAAGATACCCAGTGACATGGTCTGACTTCCACATGTGTGTGCATTGTCTCTCTCTCTCTCTCACACACACACACACAAAATTATGTGCATGCACCACACACATGCACACATGGATTTGGGCACAAACGTTTAAAAATTAAAGCTAAACTATAGCTAATTCAATCAGGTATACTGAATTATCCAAGGGAAGTAACATAGTATCTGATTCTTTTGAAGTGTGTCAGACATCAGACCTATGACTGGGGAAGGGATGTGGATGCAGGTGGGGGTAAAGCAAGCATAGTGGAGTGTCAGTGGTCAGATTCGCATGGCCTCGGGAACTTTGCCGTGGGCTTGAATATTTTTCATTAAAGATGCTGAGCTGTGTGAGAGGGGTGCTGGTTAAACCGCTCACAGACTGAAACGCTGAAGCACAGTGAGTCTTTCTGAAGATTGGCTCTTAAACAAGACAAGGAATCCGTGACAGATGTTCTCAGTTGCTTGAGAGCTGCCACATGACAAGGGACTGTGAGGTAAGGAATTCATACAGACCCAATGTGTCCTCCCTTCCCTGAAAATACAAAGTCAGTGGAACGGTGGCAGGCAAAGGGTGCAGGCCGGGTGTGATGCGACCCCTCAGTGAGGTGCAGAAGGCCTGGGCGTTCAGGAGAGTGGAGGCGTGTAGGCTATGAGCAGAGCCACAGAGGCTGCATGGGAGGGGTGAGGAGCACTAAGTGTCAACAGGACATGGGGGACAGATGCAGAGGGACAGACATGGGGACAGATGCAGAGGGACAGATGCAGAGAGCAGCCTGTGTAACTGTTTGGACTTAGGAAAGGACCAGAGAGCCTCGAAGACTAGTGTCTTAGTCAGAGTTTCTATTCCTGCACAAACATCATGACCAAGAAGCAAGTTGGGGAGGAAAGGGTTTATTCAGCTTACACTTCCATACAGCTGTTCATCACCAAGGAAGTCAGGACTGGAACTCAAGCAGGTCAGAAAGCAGGAGCTGATGCAGAAGCCACGGAGGGATGTTCTTTACTGGCTTGCTTCCCTGGCTTACTCAGCCTGCTCTCTTATAGAACCAAGACTACCAGCTCAGAGATGGTCCCACCCACAAGGGGCCTTTCCCCCTTGATCACTAATTGAGAAAATGCCTTACAGTTGGATCTCATGGAGGCATTTCGTCAACTGAAGCTCCTTTCTCTGTGATAACTCCACTTGTGTCAAGTTGACACAGAACTAGCCAGTACAACTAGCTTGGGTTTTCTTCAGAGCAGAGAAGACTATGGTGGGAGGTGAACACCCTACCATGCAGCTGTCTATCTGGTACCCAGATGCAGTCAGCCCCCACCCTCCCTGTGATACCTCATTCTCTTCTGTGTACTTGGCGGAGCTCCTGGGTCACCTGTGAGTTAGAGTGAGACCTGCAGATCCTTCCAGTTGTGGCATCCTGTGATTGGATGGCTGCTAGAAGCAGATAGACATTCTGTAATGATGCTCTGCTCTGTCAGCCAACACCATCCCCTGAAATTTAGGCTTTCTATTAGGTGATGATGAGTTCTACATTCAGAGTTCATGAGCCATTGCAATCCCCAAATGTCACCTTTCAGAGCTTGCGCCGCGTCCAGCTTCTGAGCCCTGCTTTTGTGCAGTGAGACGGACGGGATTAGAGAAGAGGCTTGCAAGCTTTCTCTCATAGAGTCCCCAGACCTGTGCGCATCACAGACGCATCTGAGAAATTGCATCATAAAGTAATACTCACTAAAGGATGCTTAGCACTTGGCAATTCTCCAGTGAAAAGAATCTTTTTTAAAAATAATTATTTATTTATTTTATGTATGTGAGTACACTGTAGCTGTCTTCAGACACACCAGAAGAGCGCATCAGATCCCATTACAGATGGTTGTGAGTCACACCATGTGGCTGCTGGGAATTGAACTCAGAACCTCAGGAAGAGCAGTCAGTGCTCTTAATCACTGAGCCATCTTTCCAGTCCCTGTGGCACAGGCTTTTAAAAAGCCTGCTCCCACTGACACCTCCGCCCACAAGGCCACACCCCACAATTCTTTCCCAATAATTCCACTAACTGGGGATCCAACATTCAAATACATGAGCTTATGGGCGGCAGTCTCATCCAAACCAGCACAGGACCAGACCCAACAACCTGAAAATCGCCAGTGTTTTCAAAGCCTGACACTGATTCTTGTACAGTGGGATCGCCATCTAGACCCAGATGCCCAGAGATTTTTTAAAAAAATCTGTTATCACTCAATGATTGGCACCTTAATCTCTAGGGTAAAAATCAAAACATTTATCTTGCCAGAGATAATAGCTCAATCACCCCAAAAAATGTACACAGTATATACTTTTAGAAATCTGTATGTGTATGGGTCTTTTACCTATATGTATGTCCACCTGTGGTGGTGCATGAAAGGGACAGAAGAAGACACTGGGTCCCCTGGGACTGGAGTTATAATCAGTCTGGAGCCACCATGTAGGTGCTGGGAATAGAATCCAGTTCCTCTGGAAGACCAGCCAGTGCTCATGCTTTGAGCCTTTACTTCTCTTTTTGAGAAAGGCAACTGTTGCTGTTTGATATAGCTTTAAGATTTGTCTGAATAAATAATAAATCTTAAAAATAAAAATAAAAAGCCCATGCCATCCCCAGATAGTTCTCTCTGCCTCGTGCTGTAGATCAGACGTAAGCTCTCCGCTCCTGTCCCAGCGCCATGCCTGCTTGCCTGCCTGCCGCCATACTCCCTACCACGATGGTTATAGACTAACCGTCTGCAACCCTGAGCCCCAAAATACACACTCTCTTTTATAAGTTGCCTTGGTCACGGTGTTTTGTCACAAGAGAAAAATGACTGAGACAGGTATCCAGTGTAAAAGTGACATTGTAGGCTGACAGAATTGAGCAGTGAGGAAGTGCAAAGTCCCCGAGAGAGCAGCAGTGCTCCCTCCCATGCTCCTGCCTCGGTCCCCTTTGAGGCCTCGCTGATTGCAGTGACTCCAGTTTAGTAATGGAATGGTGGTTAGAGGCAAGCTCTGTTACAGAGAAGATGTGTTTCTGGGTTTTAATTCACCTCATCCTGACCACATGGGAACCACTCAGACACAAAGCTGCAGCTCTCTAGGTCTCTCACATGCCTCTTCTCTAAGAAGCGGACAGAGGCGGTTCAGATCCTCGTTTGGTGATGCAGTGGATCCATCAAAACCTTTTAACGGAGAGGGTGTTCTCTCAGGAGGGCCCCAGACGAGGCAGGGTTCAAAGAGAGGAGAGTGGGTTTCTAGCACCAGACCCCAGCAAGAAGGGCAAGTGCATTGCTAACCCTGCTGGGAAATGAGGCTGCAGCGGAGACTCTGAGAAGAGGGCCTTGAAGGGATGCTGCTGTCTGTCTGCCTGTGAGCAGACAGCATGGTTTCCAGCCACATACCCTGCCCAAACAATGATAACAGTGCTGAGCTAGACCATAGAAAACGGCTGTTCTTTGGGCAAGTTCAGATATAAGCAGGGTCTAATGGTATAATCACAATAACACGACGGCTTCAGTCTCTGTTCAGTCCACCCTGGGCTCCATACCCAGCCATGGCTTCCATTTACTTCTATTAAATGTCACTCACTGCTGGCTTGACTCACATTCCGTTCGGTCACTAAAACATTTACCACAGATCTGCTGTGTGCCAAGTAATACCAGTCGATGAGCAGACAGAGGTCTTGCCGTCATAGACTCAGGAAGGCTCACAGGGAGGGTGGATGATAACAAATAAGCAAAAGCTAAATGAAGGGCTGGTGAGATGGCTCAGCAGGTAAAGGCTCTGCCACACAAACCTAACAGCCTGAGATCGGTCACCTGAACCTACGGCAAAAGGAGAGAGCTGACTTCCAGAAGCTGTCCTCTGACTTCCACGCATGCACCATGGCACAAACAGGAGCTTTTTCTCACACGCAGGCAACGGCAGCAAGTACATTTTATTGGGCTGGTTAATTCATTGATTGCAGACTACAGTAGGTATAGGAAGGTAGTATGTTGATGCTCTAGTTTCTTCTTTGTTGCTGTGATAAAATGCCCTGACCAAAATCAACTTAGAGGAGAAAGGGTTTAGTTCTAGGTTATGGTCCATCACAGAGAAGTTCAGGAAGCAGGGACTTCAAACAGCTAGTCACATCACATCCACAGAGAGAAATGAACAGAGTGTGTATGCCACTTGCCAGCGTGTGCTTAGTCTGATTTGTCCACACTTAGAACAGTCCAGGACCACCTGAGTAGGGAATGGTGACGCTCACTGTGGGCTGGATTGCCTCACATTTATTAATGAATAGTTTCCATAGACATGCACACAGGCCAACATGGTGTGGACAGTCCCTCATTGAGGCTTTCTTCCCAGCTTATCCTAGGTTGTATCAAGTTGACAGTTAAACATCTTTGTTGGTAACTGTGGTCAAGGTACCAGGGTCAGCCTGGTTTTGTCAGTGGTTGAAGTCTCATAAGAACACAGCAGATGTCATACTCTTCCTGCAAGCACATGCTTGACAGAATCCAGGAGCCCGTGAAATCCCAGGGAGGAAGTGAACGCTGAGGAGAGCACTTTGGGATGAAGTAGAAGGAGTGATAATGCAGTCAGCTGACAGACAGAAGGAGAGGTAATGAGGTCAGGTGACAGACAGAAGGAGATGCAATGTGGTCACATGACAAACAGAAGGAGTTATAACGTGGTCACATGACAGACAGAAGGAGAGGTAGCTCGGACAGGTGACAGAGGCCTGCAGGTCTTCTGTTCTAGGCACACCAGTGGCTTCAAGCCTTCAGGGTCAGAGGCCAGGCTCCTCCACCCTGCATTGATGTCTGTACCCCAGAACCACTCCAACCTGTGTCCTCAACTGAGCCTGTTCTGTGGTCTGAGACACAAAAGGACAGCATCAGCTGCTTCCTATGGCGTCTGGCATTAGGTGTCCACTGCGACAGAGGGTGGACCCTGAGATGAGTTTAAGTAGGGAAAAATTCAAAAGGTCAAGTTAGCCAAAGGCACAAGGACAGAGATCATTACAGAAAAAGCAAGATGGCCAGGCTGACAGAGGCCTTAGGAGGCCTCGAACCCCCGGACCCAGCAGCCATAAACAATTAAAGTACTGCAAACTGCAGTGAAGCCCTGGGTCCACATTTTTAATGTGGCTTTTCTGCTTTCTCTCTAAGTGACTTAGGTGAGTTACTTAATGCCCCTGGGCCTCAGCTTACTCATCTGTAGAATTGGAGTAATCACAACGTGAATTTCTGCCTGTAAAGAGCATGGTTAACATACAGTGAATGTTCTGAAGTTTTCTTTAAAGAACTTACGGGATCTTGGGGCTGGAGAGGTGGTTCCAAGGTTAACAGCGGATACTGCTCTACAGAGGACCAGGGTTTGGCTCCCACGTCACTCCCTGTAAATCCAGCTTCAATGGGGGTGGATGTGATGTCCTCTAGGCCTCAGAAGGCAGCTGTGCACTCCTGTGCACAAACCCATGCTGAGGTGCACACGTGCATTCCCACTTCTGTCAGTGAGAAGACAGACAGACTCAGAGAGAGAACACTCAGTGTGGCCAGGCCTTCTACTACAGTGACATGTCACCTGCTATGAAGACAAGAGTGTGTTGTCTGGGAGGAGCTGGGTTGCAGAATTGTGCCCTGCGTTAGAAGTGAACGAGGGGAGGCTTGGGCTGGAGGCCAGGTGACAGGCAGTGTCACACCCATCTGGGAGTCAGCAGGAGACGGAACAGAAGTTGCCCCACCAAGCCAAGGGGATGTCTGATAGAAAGGCTTCCTGTGGCTTCTAAACCCATGTTAAGTTTTGGGGATACTGCTTACGGGTGTTAGGGTCACTTTTGACAATGAAAGAAAGAGTTAGCTTCTGTTGGGAAGAAAGGGGAAAGTGAGCCAGGACTGCGACCTCGATTTTGAAACATGATCTTCCATATGGTTACACATAATGTTTTAAACCTCTCAGGTTGGGGGTGGATATTTTGCCTGCATGTATGTATGTGCAGCACATGTGGGCCTGGTGCCTGTGGAGGTCAGAGGCCACATGAAGCCCCAGGAACTGAAGTTAAGAGTGATTGTGAGCTACTCATGGGGGCTGGGGAGCGTGCTCAGGTCCTCCGCAAGAGCAACCCACATCTTACTTACATTTTCACACTTATATTTGCATTGCTATGCCTCACAGTTTTGGAGGACTCTAATCCACTGTGGCAGAGCCACCGTGATGGTGGGGGTATATGGGAATCTGCTTATTTCATAAGAGACCATGAGTTTGGAACCAGCGGCCAGGCTATAAACCTCAAAGACCCACTCCTACAGGGACCACAGCAGAAACAAAAACAGAACATCTGAAGCCCTAGGCCCAACAATCCTTTCTGAGGGCATTTCCTCCAGTAACCTGAGGACCTCCCATTTGCCTCTACCTCTTACAGAACCCACCACCTCTCCTATTGCCACACTAAGAGACATGCTTGCAACACACACACCCAGAAGAGGACAGACATCCCAAACATAGCAATTAGCCTAAACAAGTAATTTTTCAGACATGAGCCTGTCCAGGGCAGCCTAATCTGCTATATTCCTACCTGTACTGTTCTGGCCAGTGGCTCCTATCCTCCTGGGTACAGTGCGGCTCTGCCTTTACCCTGAGTGAGCTAGGCAGAGAGCAGGAGAGAAGAGAGCCCTATGTCACAACACCAACACTTTTTTTCAAGACTCTGGCCAGTTCTGTCCCACAGTCACTTGGCTGTCAACTAGCGAGAGGTCTTAGCTGGGCACATTGCCATTCCTAAAGATATGGA
>LR753034.1:0-22176 GCA_902729485.2 Mus minutoides
AACAGAATTCTCGGGTTTCCAAGGACAATTTCAATAGGTGAGGATACTTCCTTACCTCTCCAGATCATTACAGCTATCTGAGTTTTCTGTTTCTTTTGTCATTTATGACCTTTTTGTCCCTTGGGACTCAACCGCTCCATCCCCATTAACAACATGAATGAGAGACCACACTTCCACTTGAAGAGGACTGCGTCCATCAGACCATGCTGATCCACCTGTGCCAACCCGTGGGTCTGCCAAACTCAACAGGAAGTGGTTGACTCTGGGCAGGAAGTAGGTGACTCTGGGCAGGAAGTGGGTGACTCTGGCCACAACTATTATTTTCAGGTCATAAGTAGGATGATCTGATACCAAGCTTGAGGCAGAGCAGCTGTGGGTCAGCAGAGAAAGGATGGTCTGTGCCTGCAATGCCACCACCATCATCTCTGAGGAAGTTCCATGATGTCATCAGCTTAAGTCCCACATCTCCAGAAAGAATAAGTAGTGGAGCTCTTTTTGTTGTTGTTAATGAAATCTATGTACTGACGTCATTGTACTGTGGGAGTCTGCTGAGTGTATTTCCACATCCCCTCCCATTCAGCACACACAGTACTAAAGACATCGACTAAAACCAGTACAGATGCTTTAAGTTGGGACTTGACAGGCTAAGGATGATTAAAGATCCCCATGTGACTTCAAAGATTTCTGACATGCAGGCCTAATGCATTGTGGGGCAGAGCATGGAGCAAGTATCACAGGGCTGCACAGACACACCCATGGCTAAGAGAAACAAGTGCATACTACATTCAAATAGAAAATACTCATGGAACGCTCCCCCTAAGCAAATCAGACTCTGGAGGCCACACAAAGGTTTCTGAATGTTCAAGGAACAAGCTAAGTCAGGAGAGGAGGGCTCTAGCAGGTAAGCATTGTGAGTGGACACATAGTCTTAGGACAGCCTGGAGTGCACAGTGAGATGCCTTCTAATAAGGGAGGCCCACTGGCAAATTCCATTTGTCCAGTGTTTTCATTTCACTGACTTCCTTCCCAGTATTTCTCTTTCACACCAGAAAGAAGAAGAAACAGGAGAAACAAAAACCAAAAACCAAAAAAACAAACAAACAAAAAAACAAAACCCACCTTCATCCAAATGTTTAGGGCTCACCTAACACATAAGCTCCCAGAGTCACTAACTATAGAACAGCCCACGTGATAAAGATGACATTTTACATATTTCTTATAAACAGGATGTTACAGTTAGAAGGGGGTAAGTCAGTTTAATCACCAAAAGGCCCATATTTGGGTAAAATGTTTAACCCAGAAGTTTTAGTGATTCTAGCCATGGAAAAATTTTTTTCCATGGTCTTAATCACCACTCTTAAAATGAAATACTGCTGGCTGGATGATATAAAAAGAAAAACACCAAGAAAGAAGTTATTGTCAGACAACTAAGTCACCCTATTCACTTTACTAAACCTAAGGCTCGTGAGTCAATTTGTTCATTAATCAGCTCACAGGATGCAAAAACCTTCCCTCTGTTAGTGTATCTGTAGCTTGATTTAAAGGGGGGATTCTAAAATGAGAAAATGATTTTAATCTTTTTATTTTTAATTGTATGTGTGTGAGTGTGTACATGTGTGCAAGTGCCTGCTGCGGTCAGAAGGGGATGTCCAATACCCTAGAGATGAGGTTAACAGCACTTGTGAGCTGATGTAGGTGCTATCATCCAAACCCAGTCCTCTTCAAGAACAGCAAGTGCTTTTAACCACAGGAAATGCTTTTTTAAAAAACCTTGACTGTGAGTAGTATTAATTTTCTCCCTATTTTTTAGAACTGTATCCAGATGCCGCTCATTAATTAAGTGAAGTAGCTGGGTGTGGCAGCTTGCACCTAAATGTAGTACATGGGATGCTGAGATAGAAGGACTGGGGGCATCAGAGCAGCTTAGAGGACCCAGAGAGAGGCCATCTAAAACCATAAAGGATCAAGGAATGCAGGGTGACTTCTCTGTCCCAGACAGAAAGCCTGCACCTTGTCTGTTGCCATATCTACAGGTTTCCCTTCTTCCTCTCACTGTTCATGTTGTGGACTGCAGGATGCTGTCATCTATACCCTCCCTCCCCTCCTGTGCACATAAGCTCTTTCCATTTTAGGAGCTCTCTGGCTCATTATAAGAGAACATACAGATAGCAATAAAAATACCAAAGAGGGTGGAGGCAGACAGCTCCAGGAACCTCCTCAACTTTTCCAAATAGTCTAAGCTTTCTGAGTCTGTATTGGATGAGTGACAGCTTCCTTTTCCTCTCTCCTCCTCCTCTTCCTCCCTTCCTCCTCCTCCTTCCTCTCTCTCTCTCTCTCTCTCTCTCTCTCTGTCTCTCTGTCTCTCTCTCTTTCTGTCTCTCTCTGTCTCTCTCTCCTCCTTGACATTTGCAAGAATCACACTCAGCCAGAGCTTGATCCAATCTAGCAGATTAAACTACTAAAAATATAACTCTGGAAGGTTCAAGCTGTTCACAATGCTAGGAAATGATTCTCTCTTCAAAGTGGGTTCCCTAAGTGGCTGGAAACCTCCCCTATATCAATCGCTGAGAGAACCTTCCTGCCTGCTCTCTGAGAGTCATGGCAGGAAGAGGACGAAGAATAGCTTATGGGGACATAGAAGGGACTTTCTGACTCTGGATGCCCTACATTGCTCATTCAATATGCTCATTTCAACTCATTTATAGAATATTCAGAAATCCTCCTGGGGGAGGTGAGGAGAACTTAGCCTCACAGATTAGCCCCCATGACTAGCACCACCCCTCCCTAAAGGACTACGGGTGGTTCCAGGAAAGTCATCCTACCCTAAAGCTCTGTAGGTAGATCCTGAAGGACTTGAGACTCCTATATTTGAGCCAGGACATCAATGGGACCTTGGGAATAATTTAAGCTTTATCTCCATCTGCTTTCTCAGAAATAAAGTTGATAATTCAAGTGCCATCCAGTTCAATCTGCCCAGAACTCAAGAGAGACAGCTAGGTCCATGCAGCTTGTCTGAAATCCGAGTGACTTTAAATAGAGATGTAAGGTTATGGAAAATGAGCCATAGCATGTCACAAAAGGACAGGAACCACAGATCTCACCTACAAACATGGCTCCTTCCACAGGATGGAGTTGTCCTTCACCCATATGCTCAGCTCTTAACTGTCACTACCCTGCACCTTACACCATCCAGCTGTCTTACAGCCTGGTGTTGAGAGGATGCTCTTCATACAGGATGCCAACACAAACCAAGATCCAACTTGGGGAGCCAGTGTGCTTACTGTTCCTACTGATACATCATGAGTGAAGGGTTACATACGAAAGCATTGAGATCCTAAAGTAGTCATGATACCCCAAACCTCTCATCCCAGCCTGGATGAAGACAATTCGCTACATGGATGGAGCTCCCCTGTCAATGAACCTTCCTCAGTCTGCATACTCCAGCACTTCCTGCGATGATGAGGGTGGGTATAATCAGGGAAGAATGACATACAACTGGCCCAAAGGTACTGAAGGAGCAGACTGAATCGAATGGCCCTTCCATCTACTCCTTCTAAGATGTAACATCAACATTCAACAAGCCAGATCTTTGGGGCTCTCTCGCAAGTAGTGGGAGCCATTCTGACAAGGGTGGTGGCTGCTCTACTTGCAGGACAGTGAGCTATGACACTCGAAACAGGAAGGTAAGAGGGAGAGGGAGACTGGTAGCACTTACAGCATCAATCCCACTCAAGACAGTAAATCCTTTGTGACCGAATGACCCATAAAAACATCACCTCTTAGTGCCATTAAAGGAGAAATGTAAGATTAGGAGGGGACATGGTCAGCAGAACTGCTCCACCCCCACGGAATGGAAGATGCTTAGTTAAGGGAGAGTCATCCAGCCAGGAATGACAAGCAGCCCCTTTGGCTCATGGTAGCCCTGTGGATCTGAAGACAAGCCCTCTTTATCTACCTCCAGAAGATCAAGTAGTTTCCAGAAGGTGGTGATATTCTGTTCCACAAACCATGAGATTGGGATCAGGCAAGTATTTTGCATAACTACCACAATAGAGCTGTTTGTGCGTGTGTGGTGCATGTGTATGTGATGTGTGTGTGTGTGTGTGTGTGTGTGTGTGTGTGTATGTGTGATTTCATCACACTAAAGTAATTTAAAAAATAAGAACGTGAGAACATAACATTCCTTTCTCTTAGTTTTCTTGACCTATGGATTTTTTTCTTCTGAATCACAAAATATTAATGATGAAAACCTCACATACTCTGGTTTCAAAGCAAAGTCATTCTTGATTCAGATCATCAATCCCAGGACCATCCTTCCATGTTCTAAATCCATATATGTGTGTTACAGAACATAAACACAGTGTCACTCTAAAAGAACCCATGTTTCAGCTTCACATTGCTATAACAAGATACACAAAGCGTGAAACAACCCAAACCAGCTCACTCAGCCCATATGAGTCTGGAAGCTCCAATTTGGGGTCAGGTGACCTCATTGATTTGACTCTCTGGTGAAGAACACTGAGGAGCAATCATGACAAGAGTGTGCTATGGACCAGAAGCTGAGAAACAAGAGACTGGGGTCCCACATTTTCCCATGAATGCATGCATTCAGTAAGCAGAAGGCATCCTATGATGCTGTACCTCTGGAGAGTCACAGCATGCATGACTTGTTGGAGAATATTCATCTTAAACCACAGAAACAGGCTCATTTCTCTAAGTATATTGGTTTGGATATCAAATAATGCTCTTAATTTGGGGCTTAGACTATAATTTTACTAGTGATGAATTATTTTTATTATGACTAGAATATTTCTGCTTTGTGTATTTTTCTCTTGTAACAGCAAATTTCCAAGAGAACAGAAACATTCTTATAGTGGCATGGTCAATCTAGTGACTTTGGTCTTCAACAATAACTCACCTATTAAAACACTGATTATATATATATATATATATATATATATATATATATATATATATATATATATATATATATATATATATATATATATATATATATACATATATATATACTATTATATCACCTATTACACAATTATATTATATATAACTGGTTATATCACCTATTATGTATAGTATATTATATATAACCTATTATATATTATATATAAAACCTATTATATCCCCTATTTCATATTATATATGACCTATTCTATATTATATATTATATATAACCTATTATATAACCTATCATATATATATATATATATATATATATATATATATATATACATATATATGTGTGTGTATATATTTGTATACATGTGTTTATACATATATACATGTATACATATATACATAAAATCTATTATGTCACTGATTAGGAAAATGTAAAGCTAAAGAAGATAATTAGAGGGCTGTAGAAATGGCTCAGCAGCTGATCTTCCAGAGGTCCTGATTTCAATTCCCAGCACTCACATACCATCTCACAACCATGTGTGGCTTCAGTTCCAGGGAATCCAATGCTGTCTTCTGGCTTCTGAGGACAGCACTCACACACATAGTATAGAGATACACATACAGGCAAAACATCCATACACATATAATAAAACTTAAAACTTGAAATTATTTTAAAATGGAGACAATTAGATCTGCCTAGCATTTGAAGTTATATTTTTGGATGTTAGAGATCAGCACTCAGATTTAGAAACCAGCCCATTTCCACTTCTGTTCTTCATGTAAAACCTAATGTTGGAAGAACAGGAACCTCCTGGGTGTAAGAAAGGGAAATCTACAAGTCCCTTCCTCAGTCATTTCTATAAGGGTAGAAGTGTGCTGCGGTGTGCGGTGTGTGGTGTGTGGTGTGTGGTGTGAGGTGTGCCATATGCAGTATGCAGCGTGTGGTGTGCAAGTGCAGTGTGCAGGAGTTAAATGATCATTTCCACTGGAAATTGTTTTATATCTCCCTGGAGAGCAGTTTGGAGTCTCCATTAGGCACCAGCTCCGTCATAACCATTACTCACTAAGGCTCCCCCTGTATTTCTACAATGCTTCTAGAAGCCTGCTGACCCCCATGAGCTAATCTCTTGGCTTGCCCACAGAGCCCCCACACACATACACTCCAATTCTGCTGATTAATCAAGTGCACAGTTATCAGTTCTCTCATCACTCGCTAAAGCACGATGAGCAGGTTTCCCCTCTTCCACAGACCTTCATCCCTATTTAGTGGCTGCCCCCTAACGTCATACATTCCTCCTGGAGGAGCAGGAAGCCTTGGTCAGTACTGAGTGCCGAGCACAGGATCTCCTAGACGGTGTGCTCACTAATCATCAGAGTAAATGAATATGAATGACTGAATGAGTGCTGACTACAAGACAGAGAGCCATTAAGGGGGCTCTGTGCCTTAAGTCGCTCGCTATAAAGCCTGATGACCTGAGTTCAGATCCCTGGAACCCACGTGACAAGCCAGCTGCTTCTGCAGTCGAGCCCTCCTTCAGCCAGATGCAAAAGGAAGACAAGAAATTCTCTGCGAAGCTTATAGGCCAGCTGATCCTGGCCATGCAGAAGGAGAAGCAAGAGTGCCCTGCCTCAAACGGTGGGAGGAGAGAACTGAGTCCCTAAAGTTGTCCTTTAATGCATCACACGCACACACACACACACACACACACACACACACAATGCAGAAGGAGAAGCAAGAGTGCCCTGCCTCAAACGGTGGGAGGAGAGAACTGAGTCCGTAAAGTTGTCCTTTAATGCATCACACACACACACACACACACACAATGCAGAAGGAGAAGCAAGAGTGCCCTGCCTCAAATGGTGGTAGGAGAGAACTGAGTCCCTAAAGTTGTCCTTTAATACATCACACACACACACACACACACACACACACACACACACACACACACACACACGTGACTATAACACATCTTCCAAGCAGTCACACAAACTTCCCCTTTCTGATTAACAGAAAGGTTCTTGTTTTCATTTTCTGAGCTGATCTTGTGAAGGGTCACTGTTTTTCAAGCATCCTCTACCCTCATCAAGTACTTTTTGGGGTACCTATTGCCTCTCCAGCAACACCTTCCTCAGCAATCAGCTCAAAGGCAGCAATTTTGGAACTGGCCTGAGGGATAACTGTGCAAATCTCAGGCTGTATCAGGCACTGTGTCCTAGAGGATTTCTAGCAACAATTATTCTGAACAACAAACTTCGTCATGGCTTTTAAACAGAGCCTGGGATGTTTTCACAATGGCATTCCCTTAGATTAAGAGAGAGCTCACTGAATGAGTCATATTTGGGTTACACAAGGAAATCACTTGGCTATGAAAAGCTTCACTTCCAAAGATGGCTTACATAATTCTAGGAAACGCTTGTAGGGACACAGAAATATGTCTTTCCCCAAGTCAAAAATGCAATGACAAATGACAATAGAACTTTAAAAACTTAATTTAAAAAGTTGTCCAGGTAACATGCCAGGGAAGTAGGTCATTAGCTGGAGAGGCAGAGCTGTGCTCTGTGAGGAAGAGGCATATAATGCCCCACACATGAAGTCTGACCAGGCAGGGAGACACTCTGCCTCCTGCGGGATATGTAAGCTCCCAGTGATGAAAAATTCATAAAATACAACTTAAACATCTGATATATATGAACTATACTTCTTTATTTTTTAATTAAGGATGTGTATGCATGCGTGTGTGTGCATGTGTGCGTGCATGTGTGTGTGTATGTGTGTGTGTGTGTGCATGTGTGTGTGTGTGAGTGTGCGTGTGTGTGTGCGTGCATGTGTGTGTGTATGTGTGTGTGTGCGTGTGTGTGTGTGTGTGTGTGTGTGTGTGTGTGTGTGTGTGTGTCTGAATGTGAGTTTGTGCATCAGAATACAGTCTCCAAGAATGCCAGAAGAAGGCACTGAGTTCTCTGGAGGTACTATGTGGGTGCTTGGAACCCAATACCCACTCTCTCTCTGCATGAGCAGTACCACACATAACTAAAGAATCAATTACATGTGACTTTGTGGTGTCAGCCATAATGGTTACTTACAATGCTTAAGTCTGGGGACTAAGATTTGAGGCTTTCTTAAAAGTGTAGGGAATGTGAGACCCCCACTTTGCTGAAGTCTCATTTGCACAGGCTCTCCCTCATGCGTGCCCTTCGGAAACAACCTAGGCTGACTTGGGAAAAGGAGCATTGTAAAGGATTTTTTTACTGAGAAGTATGTTCTGGGGGTTACACGCCTCCCCTTTCCCCTTTGTCTGGTTATGGGTATCTAAAAAGCCATCTGCTCTGAAAATGCATTTTAAGTTGTGTTAAACTTGGTAGCTAGGCTTTTCTCCAGTCTTCGAGCATCATCATCCTAAGGGCTCTGCATCATTTTCTCTTGCACATTCGTGAACCCAGTAGATCAGGTGTAGATGTAAGCCCAAACGAGGAAGCTTTTCCATAAGATCGAGACTAGATCTTTAGAAAGCGAGGCTGATGTAATTAATCCTCACTCTAAAGGCGGGCATGACTGGACGTTCTAAGTATTTACAGAAATGAAAAATCATAGACAGGAATGAGGAAAGCCACATTAATTCTCAGATAGGACTGTGAGCTCACCCCTACCACTCTGACTACAAGCAACACTTTCAAAACCATGTCAACCCCACTGGCTCCCTCATTTCCTTTCCTATTCCAACCTCAGGAAGAATCAGGGCACACATGGCTCTAAGCTGTGTGGTTGTGTTATCAGTGTAACACAAAGCGCAAACTCCGCTCTCCTTGCTCCTTCTCAGCCTCAGGATGGGGAGCTCCGGTGAGAGGAAAGAACGGATCAGCTGGAAGGATCAGATGTCAATCACCAGTGTGACTACCCAGCCGCCACATCATGCCCCCTACACAAGCAGAAACAGAAATATAAAAGTAAGATTTATAGAGAATATCTTAAAGGCTTACAGTGGGGAGGAATGGCTCTTGTGATATCGATCAATTGATCGATAGGAACATCTGATAGCCAGAGGGAACGTTCCACAAAGCAAATAGCCAGTCTCTCCCAGGAGGAGCTCTGCCCTAGCTTAGCAGGTCGCTGTAGTCATAAGGTACACAGAGAAATGGCTGACTATGCACTCTCTTCAGTTATACATGGCAATCAATCCCCTCACAAGAAGCTTGAAAGACAAGCCCAGTTTCTGTTTTCTGAAGATTCTTACAAGGGCATGTTTCCTGCCTTGCCTTGTCCAGAATGTCCCCCAGGTATAAGGATGTGACACATAAAGCTTGCAGCACTCACAAATGTGGCCACTCTGTGGCCTCACAAAAGCCATGAAGACTGAGGAGGCAGAAAAATCATTAATCTTCACTGTTTCTCTATTCTCCCTCTCAGAATTTATATTTTTTTTTTTTTTTTTTTTTTTAAGATTTATTTTATTTATTATATATAAGTACACTGTAGCTGTCCTCAGGCATTCCAGAAGAGGGCGCCAGATCTCATTAAGGATGGTTGTGAGCCACCATGTGGTTGCTGGGATTTGAACTTATCACCTTCGGAAGAGCAGTCGGGTGCTCTTACCCGCTGAGCCATCTCACCAGCCCAGAATTTATATTTTTAAAGATTTATTTTATTAGTTAATGTGTATCAGTGTTTGCCTGCTTGTCTGCACATCACATGCATGCGGTGCCCATAAAGGCCAGAAGAGGGCGATGGATCCTACAGAACTGGAGTTACAGTTGTGAGCCCTCAGGCAGGTGCTTAACCACTGAGCCACCTCTCTAGCTCCTATGCGTCTTTTTAATCAAGGTAAGCTTGTGTTCTAGTAGTTAGCAAGGTAGATTTCTGTTTTGTTTTGTTTTGTTTTGGTTTGGTTTGGTTTGGTTTGGTTTGGTTTGGTTTGGTTTGGTTTATTTCTCTGTATAGCCCTGGCTGTCCTGGAACTCACTTTGTAGACCAGGCTGGCCTCAAACTCAGAAATCAGCCTGCCTCTGCCTCCCAAGTGCTGGGATTAAAGGCGTGTGCCACCACTCCCAGCCGCAAGTTAGATTTCTTTTAAAAAAAATCCTTTACAAAATAAAAATAGGATGAAAGTAATGTCTTTGATGAGGGGTGGGAGTGTTCAATGAAACAAAATACTACTGACAAGAAAACATATTTTCCCCAGTATTGACTGCACAGGGTATCCTTCCTTTAAAAATATCCACTTTATGTCTGTGTGGGCTTATGTGCAGCAGTGTGCAGTAACCATGGAGGGCAGAGGAGGGCATCGGACCCTGAAACTGGAGTTAAAGGCCCCTCAGAAGCCACTGTATGAGTACTGGGAACATAGCTTAGACTCTCTCCAAGAGCAGCAAGGATGCCAGCACTGAGCCATGTCTCTAGCTCCAGAGCATAATTCTTGTCAGCCTATCTATCCTTCTATGAAGCGGAGCATTGACTCAGAGGCTCCCACTAGAACCCACGGGATGGGCCCAGTGAATACCTTTCCCTCCGCAGGTGACAACAGCCGCAGTCACACTGACAGGATCTCTCCAGGTTAAGAGTGTTGACTTCTTTGGGTGAATTTAAAATAAGTTTGTCTTTTTTTCCCCACGCTTTCCAAAAAGCAGAAAATAAATTATTTGGGGTTTTGCCCACTCTAGGACAATGTAGGTGGTAGTCACAGAAACTATTATTTTAAGACTCCAACCACATTTTATTCATTTATAAGTTTTTTATTTTTAAAAGTGCCTCAGACCATGAATGTCACAAGCCAGATTGGCACAGTCTGTGGGTTGTTTAAAATATCCATGCCATGTCCGGCTCTTGGCCTAAAATGTAAGGCACCACCTGATTTCTCTACAACCAACAAATTTCATAAGACTTTGGAATCATGTTTACATAACTAGATAAAACTAACGAAACAAATCTCTCTCTCTCTCTCTCTCACACACACACACACACACACACATACACACACACATATATACATATAATATAATATCTATCTATATATATATATAGATTTTTTTTATCATGCTACCTCATTTTTCCCCATAGAACCACACTTCTTGGTTCTGATTATACGATCTACATACAACCTCAAGGGTAACTAGGAAAAATGGAAAATTTTAAGACATAAATCTTCCTGCTTACATGAGCCTACAAATGTTTGGACCTCCCTCCTCACCTCATTTTGGTAATTATCAAGCTAAATGGTACCCATTAGGCCCCTGAAACCTCCCTCCCAGGCCCCCCCCAACCTGGTACAGAGAAGTGTCCGTGTAAGCAAAGCAAGAGCTGTGCTCTGGGGGACACACACGTCTTCTGGAGGACACACGCGTCTTCCAGGACACTGCATGTTCCTCACCGGTATTTGCCATCTTTACTCTTTTCTTTTCTCTTTTCTCTTCTTTTCTTTCTTTTTTTTTGTTTTGTTTTGTTTTGTTTTGTTTTGTTTTGTTTTTTTGAGACAGGGTTTCTCTGTATAGCCCTGGCTGTCCTGGAACTCACTCTGTAGACCAGGCTGGCCTCAAACTCAGAAATCCACCTGCCTCTGCCTCCCGAGTGCTGGGATTAAAGGCATACACTACCATGCTGGGCTGCCATCTTTATTCTTAATGCTTACACAAACACAAACTCCAACCCCTTCTGATATTATTTCTGAACAGAGCAATGAAGCCTCTTTTCTGGAAGTATTTAAATAAGTTATTGAGGTCAGGCCAGGAAGACGGCTCAGTGGGTAGAGGTAACTGTCATATAAGCCTGGAGACCTGTATTCATTCCAGAGTATATAGAGAGCCAACTCTCACAAACTGTTCTCTGACCTCCATACAGTATGTTTACACACACACACACACACACACACACACACACACACGATGATAAATACAAAACATGTAAGAATTTTTTAAGAATCTCAACCAGTCTGATGGACTTACTTTGAGAAGTTAATTACAGTGTTGCTAGTTTCATGGCAACATAGTATCCCTATTGTATCATCTGTTATTTCAAACTAGAGTTCATTAATTAATGGTATGAAACTCCAGGAGCTCATTAAAATGATCCCGGAAGGGTCATCCCCACATTTATCTTTACTACCAATATTTAAGTTTGGTGTTGGAAGATAAGTGAAGAGCATGTAGATATGAGTTAGAAAAGATATTAAAGCTTGGCAGCTTAACCCTGTAATCTCAGATCTGACAAAGCAGACACAGGAGGACCCAAGACCTACAGCTGAATCCATGAACTCCAGGGTCAATGAGTGGTTTATGTTTCAAGTAATACAGTGGCGAGCAATTGAGTGACCTGGCCTGTACATGTACACACAGACATGCGCCCCATACACACGTGTGCGTACGCATGAACACATACACATAAAGACTGGGGTCGGAATAATACTAATGAGGAGAGTAAGATCTGAATTGATAAAGAAGACAGATAAACATCAAGGGAACAGTCAGCAGTCACCAGACAGAGAGAAGGACAAATCAGATCATGAGAACCATGTAGATATCATGTGACCCACTTTATCTGGGCTCAAAGCTTCTGTCCTGTACTGATAATTAAATCTTCCAGTGGCAAAAGAAAATCTTCAGTGACCAAGAGTAAAATCACTCTCTGAAATCGGCAAAGTTTTACAAACTGAAAACAAAAAGAAAGTAAAAAGGATGAAGGGGAGTTGGACTTTCTAATACCAAAAAATAAGAGGTATATATTTGGTTTGCAGAATTAACCTAGAAATGCAAAATTCTATACAACCGGTCATTGATATGCATTTCACAAAATAAAACATAAATGGGTCTAGCTTAATCCTCTGTTTCCCTCCAGTGTCAAGGAGTCACTATTCATCGCTGCCAGTTAGGAGCTAGATCATGTCCTCCCCAAAGACATGTTGAGGCCCCAAGCCCCACATACCACAGAATGGGAAAGTATTTGGAAATGTAGTCCCTAGAGCTGTCCCTAGCAAAGATGAGCTCACAGGGGAGCAATGTGGGTCCTAAACTCAATCACTGAGTCCTCAGAGGAAGAGAGATGAGATCATGGGAGAGCAGGCTGGGTCCTTAACTCAAATGACTCCGTCCTCAGAAGAAGAGGACAGATTGAACCTAGGAACACAAACAAGGGGGCTGCCACATACTGGAAGGACTGAGATGGAATCAGTCTGTTGAGAACTGAGATCACCTGAGCCCTGGCAACTTCTCCCGATCACTAACAAGTGGCAAAGAATTCTACCGAGTCTCAGAGGGATCCAGGAAGTGCCTCTGTTTAAAGCCACCAAGCTTGGAGCCTTTGGCATGGCAGCTCAGTCATCTCATCGAGCCTTTGTTCTGTTATAAACCAGAGTGAGCCTTAAGTAATAGAGCTGGGTTAGGAGAGCAGACACAGCCCAGGAAAGCCTTACCCGCCACGTAGTCGCCGAATCCAATGGTTGTCAGAGTGATAACCACAAAATAGATAGCGTCCAGGGCACTCCAGCCTTCTATGTGCTTGAATATGACTGCAGGGAGAGCCACAAAGAGGACACAGCCGAACAGGATGAAGATGATGGTAGAGATGATGCGGATCTTGGTCTGACTAACATTCCACTTCTGTAAAGACAGAGCATGCAGGAGAGAGAGGTTACTGACACGCGCACGAGACCAAAGTACACAGGGCTACCATGGGAGCACATCGCTCCCTGCCCTCCGGGTTTTCATTTCCAATGGTCTTTACTCCTTAAGGTTGAGTATACCATAAATAAGCCAGAATGACCAATATCAATAAATAATGCTATTTTCCACATATATACTTTCCCACGGGTAAAATGTTTTCTTCAAAATGATAGTGCATTTGCTCATCCGCTTGGAGACAGTGACTTCAGACAGGGCTCCATGCTTACATGAACCGCTTAATGAAATTTGTCATTGCTGTGGGCACACAGCTGACTGTGGGCCAGACACAGTCAAGGGATATGTGACAACTGAGAAACCTGGGCAGGCATAGCATATTCACGGCTGGGAAATGGGGAACGCGGACAAGGACATTCAGTCAGCTGACCAGATCTGATCCCAAGGGAGCCTGCGTTTAGTCTGAGGTGATCGAGCTGCCACTGGATCTGCAGGCAAGGGTGTGACTTGGCAAGCCGACCATGCCTGTCACCACAGCACCTGTTTAGGTTTGGTCGCTTTTCACCTGCTCTTCAACAAGGATTCCTTATAACCTAGGATGGAATGTGGATCATCTCCAGCTCCTCTTTGAGATTAGTCACTTTCTTGTTATTTTTAAAGCAAGGCATCCCTGTGGTGTAATTGAGACTGGCCTGGAGCTCCCACCTCAGCCGCCTGAGTGTCAGGACTGCAGGTGGGCATTGCCATTAGCCCCACTGGCAGAGTCGCCATGCCCTTTTGTTTGCCAACTGTCTTATACACCGCAATAGCTGTAGGTTATAGCCCTGTGCACTGTGAAAACAATACAATGGGAAGATGAGGTGGCTCAGAACATAAAGGTACTTGCCACCAAGCCTGAAGACATGAGTTCAAGTCCAACCCCCACGTGGACCCAGAAAAGCCAACTCCTGCAAAGACCCAGAAAAGCCAACTCCTGCAAATTGTCCTCTCACCTCCACATGAGCAACATGGTATATGCACATACAGATAAATAAGTAATTTAATGTTTTTTAAAAGGACAACCATTTAATGATAGCGTGAGATCTTTCTAGAGATAAATATGTATAAAATCACAGAATGGAAGTGATCACCGGGAAGTTTCTCAACCACCATCTTCATCTCATGTGAGAGACTTGAATGAATTCATATCTTGAAAGTTGTTCCTACAATATGAACTAACCAGAACCCCTAGAACTCATGTCTCTAGCTCCATATGTAGCAGAAGATGGCCTAGTCGGCCATCATTGGGAGGAGAGGCCCCTTGGTACTGCAATCTTTATATGCCCCAATACAGGGGAACTTCAGGGCCAAGAAGTGGGAGTGGGTGGGCAGGGGAGCAGGGTGGGGGGAGGGGGAAGGGGACTTTCGGGATAGCATTTGAAATGTAAATTAAGAAAATATCTTTAAAAAAAAAGAAAGAAAGTTGTTCCTGCCAGGCAGTGGTGGCACATGCCTTTAATCCCAGCACTTGGGAGGCAGAGGCAGGAGGATTTCTGAGTTCGAGGCCAGCCTGGTCTACAGAGTGAGTTCCAGGACAGCCAGAGCTACATAGAGAAACCCCGTCTTGAGGAAAAAAAAAGTTGTTCCAAAGTGCTTGACCATGGACAGGACACCACCACAAAGGGTCAAAGGTTTGCATATGTCACCCAATGAGACAAACACTGAGCAGGGCAGGGTGGGTGGTCACAATGTTGCTGAATGTAGGAATGAACAATTTACCATCACCATGTTCATGCAATGGATCTGTCTTCCTGGTGGGGGAAAATAGAGTCTAACATGTATAAGGAAATAAAGAGTCCTATTTTGGAGTAACCATGTCTCATCTACTCCCAGAGTAAAATGTTCACCAGCTAGCTTTGGTCTCTGATGCTGAGACTGAAGCCATGAGTCAATCGTTCTATTTCGCTGGTGGTGCCATAAACACAAGTTTTACTGAAGTGTGTGTGAAATGTGAAATGACAAGATGATTGAATGATAAATACAAGGCTTTGCAGGACTCGTGGAGGGACACTCTTTTTTTTTTTTCTGGTTTTTCAAGACAGGGTTTCTCTGTGTAGCCCTGGCTGTCCTGGAACTCACTCTGTAGACCAGGCTGGCCTCGAACTCAGAAATCCGCCTGCCTCTGCCTCATGAGTGCTGAGATTAAAGGCATGCACCACCACGCCCAGCTGTGAGGGTAGATTCTTTTTTTTTTTTTTTTTTTTTTTTTTTTTTTTTTTTTTTTTTTTTTTTTTTTTTTTTTTTTTTTTTTTATATTTTCTTTATTTACATTTCAAATGCTATCCCGAAAGTTCCCTATACCCTCCCCCTGGCCTGCTCCCCCACCCGCCCACTCCCACTTCCTGGCCCTGGCATTCCCCTGTACTGGGGCATATAAAGGTTGTAAGACCAAGGGGCCTCTCTTCCCAGTGATGGCCAACTAGGCCATCTTCTGCTACATATGCATCTAGAGACACGAGTCTTGGGGGTACTGTTTAGTTCATATTGTTGTTCTACCTAAAGGGTTGTAGACCCCTTCAGCTCCTTGGGTACTTTCTCTAGCTGTGAGGGGAGATTCTTAACACATGTGCAAACACAACCATTTATTTTTCCATGATTTTCTTCAAGAATACAAACTTTAAAATCTTGGATTCTTATTTTTTTTCACTTAAAATTCAGTAATAGCATCTTTTTATTTCTTTCTGGTTTTTCTTTGTGCAGTCCTGCCTGTCCTGGAAGTCTCTCTGTAGACCAGGCTGTCCTTGAACTCTGTCTTTGCCTCCCAAGTGCTAGGACTACCCCCTGGATTCAATAATAGCATCCTAATGTTCTCTACACATATAAATATACCATGACCACAAACATCCTCACATTTACTATCTTGGGTTCTTCTGAACTGCGGATTTTGTGTCTGCTATTTATTATTGCAACCTGCCCAAAGGGACCACATAAGACAGCAAAGACAGCAGCAGTCAAATTTTATTTTCAAAATAAAAGTATTGCCAGCTATTTGCTTCGAGGGTTAAGTTTTTAAAATTTACTGCTGTGAACAATGTAAAAATGTCGTTAATATTGCTCAAATAAGAAAATGAAGATTTGTGGCTGGGGCCGGGGGTGGGGGTGGGGGTCAACAGTTAAAAGCATTTGTTGCTCTTGCAGAGGACCTGCGTTCAGTTCATAGCACCCACACAGTGGCTCACAACCATCTGTAACTCAGTTCCAGGAGATCTGATGCCCTCTTCTGACCTCTATGGACACAAAGCATGCACACAGAACATAGACATAGATGCAGGGAAACACTCATGCACATAAAATAAATAAAACACAAACACATAAAATAAATAAAACAAGTTTGAAAGGAAATCAACTACTTTTAAAGAACATAAGTGAGGGCTCAAGAAAGCACAGTTATGTAAAGTGTTTGCCTTACAAATATGAGGACATTCATTCAGTCCACAGAGGCCACATAACAAAGCCAGCTGTGGCATGTGATTGTAATCCCAGTGTTGGATAGGCAGAGCAAACAGGTCTGGAGATGCTCACAGAACAGTCAGTCAGTGAGAATTCTGGGTCATTTAGAGACCTTATAGCAAAAAAGAAATTGAATAGTATTTGAGGAACAACACTCTAGATTATCTTCTGACTTCTACACACACAGAATCACACACATATCACATACACACACACACACACACACACACACACACACACACACATACACACAGAGAAAGAGAGAGAAAGGTGTACAGTTTGCATATGCACACACACACTGAGGAAATAATTAGGACTCCATGCAACTTCAAGTGGAGCCCATGAAGGTTATAATTCTGTTTTCTTGTACATAATTTTTAGTTTCTTTCAGTTAAGTATGCAAAAAAGTCAAACACAGTGGCATGCTAAGAGGCATAGAAATTATTATATAAAGGACAACTGAAGGTCTACATTAGCTAAGGTGCTAGAATATGTAACATATTTTTAAAAACCACTAAATAGATGTAGCAAGAAGTTTGTGCTACTCACAATAAATGTGTCTTCCACTTTGGCAATTCCTTTTCCAAATATGGTTCCGAGCTGATCACCAACCCCAGCCAATAGAAAGCCAAAGAGGGGAATTCCCAGCAAGGCGTAGATGACGCAGAATATTTTTCCACCTTCAGTTCGTGGAGAGATGTTTCCAAATCCTAAAAAAACAAAAATGGAAAAATCCAGTTGTTTACAAATGTGTCATAGTTTGAAACATCCCATCCCAAGTCTAACTAGAAATCACCAGCTATTACAAGACATGGATTGTTTATTTCAACTGGGGAAGACCCAATTCATAGTATAACAGTAAAAGTGAAAGCTAATGTAAGCAATTATTCCAATAAAATACCACATTCAGCTAATGTTTGCTGAAACTTTGATCAGATGATGAGCAGTGAGGTGAGAACCAAATGGAGTCCATATTTTCATTGGTCTCCTGTCTCCCAGCTAATGATAATTGCTATTGACTTACAAAACTTACATTACCATTTATAATGTGTTCAGAGAGATACATTAAGAAGCTTCAAATACACTATCTAAAGAGTGAGGCTGTGTTACAATTTATGTCTTTTTTATCCTATTATATTTTTAAAATAGATAAATGCCAAAATGTGACATTCTGAAGAGTTTTAAGGTTCAAAGACATGAACTTGTCATGATGGAGGCCAGTGCCCTTCACACGCATCATAATCACCGAGTCACATGTTTGGGATGTCCCAGTCGCACAGAGAACACATGTATGGTAGATAATCCTTTGTCTCTTCTCGAAGGCAAATCAACCTGGAGCTTTTGTTCGAAGTTTCTCTTATTCAGAATGTGAATGGATGGTATATTGAGATTCGGTCTTCCGCTGGGTCTTCTGCTGTTGCTCTCCAGCTGTTTTGTGGTAAGAGGATCGTGGTTCCTTTTTTTGTAATCTAAAACATCCTGTGGAACCACTAGTAGGTACAGAAGCCTTTCCAGTCTTCGTCAGAAGCTGTGAGCACAGCAGGTGCTGGGAACTGAGAAGCAGCGCGGCAGCTTCCGACTGGCAGCTGCTATGGAGAACCGAGATGCAGCTCTGAAAGTCACAAGAACTAAGAACTCGGTAAAGTTTGCCAATACTTGACAGCCACTCATCAATCGAGGGACCTTACACGGATCACTTCCTCAGCTGTTAAAAGGGCTCGCTGTTGCTGTACGTTTCCTTAAGGTGTAAGAACTACGTAAAATGCCGCATGAAGGTGCTGGGGAAAGTCCATTATTCTGTGCTGCTTGGTGTATCTCGGATGATGCGGAAACCACTGTTGTTTCTTACTAGTTGTTACTACATCATTGTACTGATGGAAGCAAAGATCAGAAAGTCAAGGCGCTTTGTCTATCGATAGACAAAATAATAATCAAGCAAATGGCAGTACCATCACACAACATCCTGTTCTGACCTCCCATGGGAGTCATTCTGCACAAAGGTCATTAGACAAACAGCTTGCATAGCATAAGGCAACTGTTCACATGTATGGTTGGAAGGGTTGGAGGCGGTTATAATGACAGGAAGGAGACTGACGGAACAGGAAGGGATTATAGGGAATTCCGGCTGCGATCACAACACATGGGCCTACTTGGGTGCTTCAAGGCAAAGATCAATAGCAGGTAGAGTCACAGAAGGATACAAGTGGCCAAAGAGGAGTGCTTGGCTTCAAAGGTGGGGCTAAGCAAATCACGTGTTGTGGGGTTAAGCCAATCACGTGCTGGGTTAAACATTTTGGCTCGGTGGTCTTCCTTCTGATTCAGCAGGCAAACCTGTAGCTGATGTGAGGACCGGACTGCCCTTAATCATGCTCATTTGACACAGCATTGAGCATCTGCATTTGGTAAACTCAGCGCTGAACACAGAGACCACACGGCATGAAGCAAGCTAGCCTCAATGACACTCCACAAGGGAGCTGTGAGGGCACCGCTCTGGTTGTGCAGGGGTCTCTGGGTCCATAGAATGTTCTTGGTGCACACGGACTTAGGAGACTGAGAGAAGCTACATACAAACGATCCCAAGGTGCTGATCAGAAACTAAGTAGCAGTTAGTTGGATTTCAGAAAGAAGAATGTTCATGACAAGTTGAAGAACCAAAGATAGAGAATATCAAGAGAAATAGTAGAGGAAAAAAGGTGTCATCTTTGAGAAACTGAATAAGAAAATATCTGAGGGCTGTGTGTGCTTCCAGTAGATAAAGGAAGGGAAGGCAAACACGGTGCACCTTACAAACGCTCCTTGCTGTGTTAAAAGGTTTGGGCTGACAGAGCCGCCACCACCGCTGCTGCTGCTGCTGGGCTTTCGACTGTCTGCAGCAGCAGGATCCATTTGGGTTCCCTCAATGTCATTTTAGATCCAAAAACAATGATGCTCACGAGGAAGGAATAGGAAAGCGTTAGGCTTAGATTCTGGCAAGGATAACTAGTGATCTTGGGAACCGAAGAGTGACTAGTGTGGGGACCCATGGGTAGAACCATGGAAGGCAAGCGCTATCCTCAGTAAGTGTTCATCAGAGATCTACATGCTGACCGCTCAGCCATCAATGTGGTATTACTAGAGATTGGTGTAAACTTCCCAAGAGTGGGAGGGGTCTCAATTTGTTTTCACATTTCTGTGATTAAATATCCAGGCAAACGCAATTGGTGCAGGAAAGAGTTTAATTCAGCTCAGTGTTCCAGGGAAACCCTCACAAGAGGGAAATCAGGGCAGCCAGACCTTGAAACAGCCGGTGACATCACAGCCACAAGCAAGTAGAGAGACATGGATGCTTCCTGCTGTTCAGCTCCCTTCTCTAATTACACTGCCCCAGATCCCAGCCAGGGTATGACCCTAACAAAAAGCATGGGCCTGTCTACCTCAATCCAACCAGGCATGCCTAGAGGCACATCTCCAGGGATACTAGATTCTGCTGAGTTGACAGTCATCACAGTGGAGATGAGTGGGAGGTATTTACTTACATATTGTGAGTTTGCCATTGGAGGAGACTATGCTACCCAATCACCTTGCTTCTTGTCTGAGGAGATTACAGTGTAACAGAGATCATTTGCCCTGTTCTGTTGTCTCCTGGATTACAGTGTAACAGCTTTGGTTTGTCCTGTTCTCTTCCCTCTGGTTTCCTTCAATCACACCAGAGGCCCAAAGTATCAAATCTACACAATTCTAGACCCTGGCCTCCAGAACCATAGCCACAATGAAACATGTCTCTGGATAGTCAGTTCTCACAGGCTTGTTACCTTAACATGAATCTGACAATAAGGATAGTGCCCTCCTTTGGACCAGGTTGATTTCTTTTTCTCTAGTGTAATAAATAAAGGAGACACTCACTGCGTGTTACATTCATAAGCCTCAAACTCAGGAGAAACACACAGAACCCTGGACAGGCATAGAACATGAGATAGATCAAGTAATCTGCAAAAAAGAAAAGTATAGATTATGAAGAAGAGAAGTCAAGGACAAAACATCGGTGAACACCAACAATTAAGATGTAGAAGGTGGGCCTCTCCCAGCCAGAGCACACGCCACCCCTCCATCCTTCCTCTGAGCCCAGCGGACACAGCTAGGGACACCCCAGGACTTTAAGATCGCATCGGGGTTATGCGTGAGTGCAGTGCAGTGGTAGTGTTGGGAGCAGCGGGTCAGAGGTTGCCCCCAGGGGCAGGATCCGAGAACTCTGCCACACCGGAGGCTGGGCCTCTCCCAGCCAGAGCACCCGCCA
Organism: Mus minutoides; assembly: GCA_902729485.2. Taxonomy (NCBI): domain Eukaryota; kingdom Metazoa; phylum Chordata; class Mammalia; order Rodentia; family Muridae; genus Mus; species Mus minutoides. The sequence goes on from LR753034.1 coordinate 21,278, forward strand.
CCCCGCCATCTTTCCTCTGAGCCCAGCGGACACAGCTAGGGACACCCCAGGACTTTAAGATCACATCGGGGTTACGCATAAGTGCAGTGCAGAGGTGGTGTGGGGAGCAGTGGGTCAGCAGTTGCCCCCAGGGGCAGGATCCGAGAACTCCGCCCCACCGGAGGCTGGGCCTCTCCCAGCCAGAGCACTCGCCACCCCGCCATCTTTCCTCTGAGCCCAGCAACTCCAGGACTTTAAGACCACATCAGGAGTTCAGGGCCCGGGCCTCAGGCTCTGTGCACTCTCTTAGGCTCTTTAGGGACTCCACAAGCTATCTCTGGAAGTGAGGTGAGCAGGGAAACACAGCCCCTGTTCTGGCTCAATCTCGTGGAACTTGAGACATCAGCCAGGAGATTGATAAGGGCCCAGGGCAAAACAGCGGGTCCTTTCTGGTCTGCACCAACGCCAGGCCTCCTCGGGCAGAGATGGCAGGAGGAAAGCGCAAGAACAGAAGCAACAGAATCCAAGGGTACTTAGCATCACCAGACCCAAACTCACCCACCACATCAAGTCCTAAATACAACAGCACACCATAAAAGCAGGACATGGATATAAAATCACTGGTCATGATGATGATGGAGGACTATAAAAAGGAAATACAGGAAAACAAAGATAAACAACTAGAAGCATATAAAGAGGAAAAACTTAGAGAGTTACAGGAAAACACAGATAAACAACTAAAAGCATATAAAGAGGAAATACTGAGAGAGTTACAGGAAAAGAATACCAAACAGGTGATGGAATGGAACAAAACCATCCAGGACCTAAAAATGGAAGTAGAAACAATTAAGAAAAACCAAAAGGAGTTAACCCTGGAGATAGAAACCATAGGAAAAAAATCAGGAACCATAGATATGAGC
>LR753034.1:30563-40632 GCA_902729485.2 Mus minutoides
GGCTGAGTTCAGTGGAGACAGGAGGAACCCAGGGCTGGCTGCTGGCTGCTGGCTGCTTACCAAGTCCAGGTTCATTAAGGGACATTGTCTCAAGGAAACAAGGAAGAGACTGGTAGAGAAGGACCTGGCATCCTCCTCTGGTCTCTTCATGGGTGTGCACATCACACACACACACACACACACACACACACACACACACACACACAGAGCAAGAGAGAGAGAGAGAGAGAGAGAGAGAGAGAGAGAGAGAGAGAGAGAGAGAGAGAACTTCCTTAATTTACAGGACACACTTTAAGTATCAGATGGATTAAATCATCAATACGGTCATTGAGGCAATGGAGTAGTATTTTTAAGCATCACTACTAGGGCAGAACCATAAGGAAATAAAAGATCTATGACTAAATAAAATGATAAATGGCTGTAAGTCAAGTTTTAAAACTATTGGGTATCTCTGGACCCAAGGTTACAGTAACTGTGGTGGAAGGCTAGAACTTGAGAAAACAACTCCTGCCATCAGAAGAGATACAAAGGCAGCCTCCAGCCCCAGAACTGAGATGAAAGCTTAGTTTCCTGATCACCACATTGATTAAAACACTGACCTCATACCTCAGAAATTCCAAATGCCTACCATGATAAACTGATGAACCTCAAACCCATTACTAGCCCTGCATATCTGAGATAATTAATGAAAATCTTGCAAAAGATCAACTTTGGCAAGCAAGTTTGCCTTCATGGGAAACCCTCTCAGGTCACTTTCTATCCTTTGTGACTGAGTTCCTGGCATCAAGTAATAAAGTGCTTAAACTTAGGGGCTGTAGTGCACAGACTCTGGCTTTGCCAGGCCTACCTGACTGAGGAAAAATTTCTGGAAGCTTCATGTCATGTCTCTCTCCAGCTTTCAGAGTGGACAGGGTTCCCTGATCCCCAGCAGGAAGGACTGAGACGCAACAAATGGATGCTGTGCTCATAAAAACACATCTAGTATTAAAACCATTGTAAACAATCTAAATAATTCTGACCTAAAATTCAGGAGTTTGGACTCCTTTATTCCAATTGCATGGAGGAAACATGGATTCCTCTTCCTCTTCCTCTCCTCTTCCCTCTCTCTCATACATACACACATCCACAAACACACACCACATAGCAGAGCATGGTACCTTTCCTGAGTTTAGTACTCAGGAAAGGAAGCAGGAAGACTGAGAATTATAGGCTTGAGCTATGTGAGGAAATCCTGTCTCAAAAACCAAAGCAAAGCAAAGGCCAAATCTGTGTGCCATTCCTTTATTCTGAGAATTGCCTATGATACCAAGAAAAACACAGAAGGGTTCAAATATCACTATTATACTACATAGTAGAAACTCTTTCAAAGAATACCATTGGCGGTTGCCATGATAGATCAGCCACCTAGAAGCCGCATAGGCTCATAAGCACTGAACCCTCAGTTGTGCCCACCAGGTAATGGAAACCAGGTAATGGAAGCCTGAGGTCTCTGCTTTCATTCCCTCTCTGTCTGTTGTCACTCTGGGTCAGACACCAGCTTCACTCTGCTCAGATATGCCACTCATCCAAGGAGAGTCTGTCTTGACTTCTCTCACCTGCTTCAAGGCTGAGGAAAGACAGTCTTGCAGTTGCTGGAGGTCCCCTTAGATGCCAGCAACAGCAGAAGCTCAGTGGACAGTTATCAGACTCTCACAGAACCCAGATTCCCCTCCAGCAGTAACAATTATAACAGGTTGTTTGTTTGTTTGTTTGTTTGTTTGTTTTTCTCTTCTTACCATATAGAAGCAGAGCCTAGACCAGTGGTTCTCAACCTGTGGGTTGAGGGTCAGAGGTCCCTTTCACAGGGGTCATCTAAGACCATCAGAAAACAGATGCTTACATTATAACTTACAACAGTGGCAGAGTTTTAGTTATGAAGTAGAAGTGAAAATAATTTTATTGTTTGGTGTCACCACAACATAAGAAACTGAACTAAAGAGTCCCAACATAGCTTAGCCTGGTAACCCAGAACATTTCTTCACTAGGCTGCTTACTTGAGTATATCTCTTGCTTCTTCCTCAAGCCTTCCCCTATATAAACCTAAATGCTCTGTCAGAACTCTGAAGATGAACTTGGGCCACTTTGTCTGATTCTTCCTCAGCTTCCACTACTTTACCAGAGATGGACAGGGCTCGTCTGGTCCACTGAGACTCCCAGTGCTGGGAAACTCTTCTAATAGCACTGCATAATGAGCACACAAAGATAAATTGATTCTGAAGATGTCCAAGTTAGTCTTCTTACAAAATTAGCAAACTACATGCCTGCTCCACATTCTTCTTTGAGGCCTTAATGAAGGTATACAAATCAAGAAAGACATTGAAAATCAAGAATGTCCATCAGCACATGAAGAATATCTCCACATTAAAGCACCATTCTGAAATAGCTGGGATAGAACATTTCGGTCCATGTTTACTTTAATCTGTGAAATGCAAGTTAACTTGTAAGCAGAGAAGAAAATGTGTTTTCAGTTTCCTTACTGTCAATCATGCTGTGTCAACCCTGACATAAAAGAAGACTCCAAGAAACAGATGTTTGAGTATCCGTTTCTATCAATGTCTACAAAATTTATGTGAAGTTATAATGTAATTTCAACAAATATGGGAGTCATTTTAAAACTTAAAAGTATAATAATATCTAAGAAATATTTGGAAAACTAAACAAATGAGGTAGAAAGATTCCTCCTACATAGTACCAGGACTGAACTATTAACTACTAGGAATCAGTATGGTTTATATGCTGCAGTCCTAAACAGTAGATTAGTAATGGAAACAGAAGGTAATAAGAAACAACAGAGATCTCAGAAACAGAAATAAGGCATGAGCAGCTGCCCTAACTGTCACTTAGTGAGTCAACAGGGGTGACAGTGGCCACACACCAGATGCACAAGGCTCACACACTCTTGCCTGTGTCTTACTAAATGGCAATAAAAGAAATGGCAAGAGGTCCTGTTAAAACTAGATGAAGTGGCCTGTACACCATTGCTTTCTTCAGACACATATGCCTGCATATTTAGAGTATTTCAGGATAGCTATGAAGGAAAAGTGACAAAGCAGTTAATAGATCAAGAAGACCATAAGCAATATTGTGTGCCTGTCCTTAAAATTCTATATAAATCAGAATGTGTCCCCACCTGGTGAGTGTAGCTTTCTCCCCTCACCACAAAAGCTTTCTTTCAGCCAATGGAAACTTCTGCAGGGATCCACAACTGGTCAAATATGGAGACTAACTGACAGTGAGTGTGTGACCCTGACTGATCATCCACAGTACAACCCTATACCCGAGGCTCAGGGAAAGCAGAGGGGAGGGGGAGCAAGATGGTTAAGAGCCAGAGGACAGTATCATATTGTTGTAAGGGATCACATGATAGGGAACTCTGTACCCATGAAATTTCAACAAAATGGTAGCCAAAAATGATCTGCATGATGACAACACCAGTTGAGTTGACAATATGACAGGGAACTCTCTCTCACAAAGTCTCACTCCCACAGAGAGTTATAGGCAGCCAATGACTGGGGGAGGGAGAATCCATTTTATCCAGAGATAAGCTTCTGATAGACTCTCTAATCCCAAATGGTCAGCTGTTAACACATCTACATATGACCAACACTGAGTGTTAGGCATTATACATATACACAGAAACATGTACATACATATACTAAAAAATAACAGTTTAAGAGGGGGTTTTGATTTTGAGGAGGGGTATGAGAAGAGTTGAGGAATGAAGGAAGAGGGGGAGGTAATTGTGTAAATACAGTACTTACATATGAATTCCTAAAAATAAAATAATAAATAAAAAACTAGAAAAGGAAAATGATTGTCCCATCATGAAAAGGGCTATCCATCTCAAAATACTTAATATTACATATAAGATTAAAATGCAACTTGACGAATTCCCTTAAAGTCTGGGAAAATAATACCGATTTTACAACCACTATTTATTATTCAAAGGAGTAATTGTTATAAAGAAGATGACAAGCAAATTACTTGTGGGTGGAATTAAATGTGTTGTAAATAAAAGAGAATATTCAAAATTGTTACATCAGAAAACCTAGGTAAGAATCTGAATATATGATAAACACAAATGAACCAAGAGTATTTTACTATTTGGGCATATTTCACATATGCTGAATAAGACAGAACAATACATATTTAAGATTAGAAGAAACATCAAATGCGGTATGAAACATATAGAGAACAGGTTGAGCAAGGGTAGGTGGAGGTGGGGAGATAGAAACCAGAGTAGCCTGAGCATCAGAAGTTTTCACATGTATTGTTGAAACAAGCAGGACACATCAGTTGGACATTGAATAACTATTCATTAGTAATCCTGGGGTGAGTGGTGACTATCCCTGTGAGTTTTCACAGTAGCAGGTTAAACTCCACAAACAAATCCCATCTCCCTACTGGTCCCTCCCATCTCCCAATTGGTCCCTCCAGGGGAGTCTCTGGCTTGCTTAAGCTTTGTTAATCAATGACAAAAGAATTGTTGCTTTGGGGTTATGGTGTGTGTGTGTGTGTGTGTGTGTGTGTGTGTGTGTGTGTGTTTGCAATTTCCCCTGTCCTCCCATTTTCTCTTTTCCTTCTTTCCAGCCCCAAATAATTTAAAGAGTTCAGAGAATTTCTCACCAGTCACAAGAAGTACTGACCCTAATGAATCAGGCTTTGTTCCCTCTGAGAAAAGTCTGCTGAATGACTCTTGTCACTGGCTGCCTTTGGCAGCAGACCCTGATGGTTGCTATCTCAACTGACCCCCATTAGCCCTACCAGTGCTGGCTCTCATCAGCTGCTATTAGCACCCCAGTCACCGATGCCACACTTGGTCCTTCTTGGCTAACTCTGTGGTGTCAAAAATGGCCTTCAACATGTTCTCACAGTGTTGGTACTTCTGCCAAGAATCACATACGAAACTTTAAACTATTTACCCCACAACAGCTAAATTACTATAATATAAATTCTTAATATGTAAGAAGTCGGGGTGATTATGCTCAATTACAGGCTCAGGATGTCTAAGACGTGAGAGAAGGTCTAGGTCCTAATCAAAGATTTCCTTTGATTAAAAGACAAATTCTCTTCAGTCTGGATATTTGGTTCCTGAATTACGTGAATGAGAACATTCCCATATCAGCCATCACTATACTAGCTAGATGTTCCTTCCTCAGGATAAAATAGTAAAATAATTCTATCCCAAAGGAGAAGCCATGTAAAACAATATTACTCATTGAACACTTTTGCCCTCTTGTCTAACACTTGTGGTGATAATTCATCTATATCCTTCTCATTTTTAAGTTATCTTATGAAGTTTACACACAATGAATTACCACCATTTTCTAAATATAGAAACAGAAGTTTGTTGAGGTCCTCAGGGTGCTGAAGATTAGTTACCAAACATCAAGTTTCAGATTTATTAAAGTACTCATCCAACTCCTTAGAGCAAGTATTTGGAATCTAGGCTACTGTACAAGTTTCTGTCACTTACATAACGGCAGGATTTAGACCCACACTGGGACACACCATACAGCAAAGCTTTCTGAATGGAAAGGAATGTACATGTATCAGAAATTGTGAATCATAGAAACAAAATCAGAACTTGATTTGATATCATATATAAACTTCATAAATTCCTCTTGGCCCAGGGCCAGATACCTGTAGTTGAAACAGTATTTTACAATATGGCTGCCTTGCTATTTCACAAGATGTCTGTCTTGTTATCTCACAAGATGGCTGTCTAGCTATTTCACAGAATGACCCCCTTGCTATTCACAAGATATCCCCCTTGCTATTTTATAAGATGACTACTTTATTAATTTGCAAGATGCCCCCTTGCTATTTCACAAGATGGTCCCCTTGCTATTGTACAAGATGGCCACCTTGCTATTTCACAAGATAGCCCCCTTGCTAGCCTTAGATGCAACTTACATTCTTGCATCCACTACTAGAGGCTGTCAATTGCAAAATCTATAGGAAGTTACAGATGTCAAGAGGCTTTCCAATTAACTCCTCTCAAACACTTTTGCTAACAAGATATATTCACATAATCTACAATTATTTCTAAAGTTGATAGGAATTCCCTCTCAAAAAATGCTGTGATGGCGATGATGAAGATGAAGATGATGATAATGAAGAACATGATGATGATGTAAACATGTTGCTTCCTAGCTTTCCTGTCTGATTTCTTGACACGCTAGCATTTCCTGTGGCCCTTGGTCCTTGGTATTCCAATACTCTCTGCAGTGGCAGCATCTAACCACTCTATACTTGATTCTGTGTTAGAGGACAGACACTTTTGATAACATAAGAGCTCTAAGTCTAAGTCAACTCCCCTTTCTGAATACAGGCCAATAAAAGGGTACTTCAACCACTGACTTTAAATTCACTATTTAAATGCTGGGTGGTATGACTTTCCTCTTATTCCAACAAGAGGAACAAATGATCCAATAGCATCAAGGAAATGGAGAAACATTCATTAATAAGAAATCTGAATAACAAGTTGTCCTGTGCACAGATAGAGGCATACACCAGGAATCTGGCTTCTATGTAACAAAGTTCCTGAAATACCCCATTAAATCAAGCATTGAAATAGTTTTCCTCCAGCAACTCAGCATAATTCAAAGTTGTATTCTTGATCTTAGCATCAAGAAATGAGACATAAAACCAGCCAGCAAAGCTACAAATCTATCAAGTAGTCAAATGACTGACATGCATGGCTCCCTTTACGAGCCTTCCCTGGAGATGGTTAGATCAACTGCAAATATACTCAATAAAATTTACTTCCAAGCATACTGAAGGCAATGTGGCATACTGAAGGTTTCAGCATATAAGGTTCTATTTGAATCAGAGCTCTGTAGCTGTCACTGAGAACGTTGCTTTCAGAACATCCTGTGCCTCAGGGAAACAGCAAACATGGAGGGGTCACAGGGAGAATGGCAGAGAGCAAGTATCTACTATGGTTAGTTTTATGCATTTCCCTATATCCTAGAATCAAATCTAGGAAGAGAATATCAATTGAGGAATTATCTAGATCATACTGGACTGCGAATATTTTGGGGAATTAACTTGCTTGTTAATTGACCCACTCTCTCAACCCTCTTCCTGCTCTATACTCTCATCCATGCTGTGGGCAGCATCATTCCCTAGGCTGTACCCTGAACTCCATAAGAGTAAGTTGAGCAGCGATCTGGCAGCATGGGTTCCCCTATTTGACACTGCACTTGACTATTGATGTGGCATGAGGCCGCTTGATTTCCTGTCTTAACTCAGGTAAATCCTCTAAGACTCCTCAGGATACATGCCCACTATGGATGAAGATAACAATGGGAATTATGGAGACGATAGTGATGGTAATACTTTTTTTGCTTGAGGAAACGTTCTCCCTTTATGTAATTTGAAGACTAAATCAAATAATCTACAAAGTGAAATGTGGTTCGCTTTTCATTCCAGAGCCCAGTAAGCATAGAAGCTTCCAGAACATCTCTTAGCAAGTAGCAAATATAATTTCTATGTTGATAGAGCCACTCTGACTGGGATCTCACATAAACAATGGGATGGCCAGACAGAATCTTGTGCATGATACCTAATTCCACTGCTACCTCCACAAAAGAAAGTATCATGAACCAAAGCAGAAAAGCATTAAAAAAAAATTTTTTTTTCGTTTTTTTCGAAACAGGGTTTCTCTTTATAGTCCTGGCTGTCCTGGAACTCACTATGTAGACCAGGCTGGCCTCGAACTCAGAAATCCGCCTGCCTCTGCCTCCCAAAAAAATTTGTTTAAAAAGTGTTTAAATCATAAAACATAACCACCAAGATGGCCAGGGCAGTTTTAACCCCATACCTGCATAAATACCAAAGTCAGACTCAAGAAAATAGAGTGCAGGTGGTAATTACGGATTATAGCTTGAAGAGGTAAGACACAGACTTTCAAGTACTGACTGCTGGCATTTGAAACAATTTCACTTGAAATCAGGGTGGAAGGATGTGTCCTTGCCATGGTTATTATTTTAGGGCAATAATCCTAAACTCATCAACTCCAGTCAGTCTCAGATAAAAGAAAGGATCAGGGAAAGAAGATATTGTAGTTGAAATGTCCCCTTGTCCCCTACCAGTTCCTGTTGAAACACCTGATCCCTGGCTTGAACCCTAGTTGGGTTGTATTGAGAAATTTAGGACAAGAGGCTAGGTTGGATGATACACGTAGCTGGGGGTAGGTCTTGAGAATTATAGCTAAACCCTGCTTTTAGTCCTGTCTCTGCATTATGATCTACCAAAATGTGGATCAGGTGTGCCTTAAAATCATCCACCATGGACAGAGGCACCCCAGCCACCATGGCTTCCTACCAGGGGGACCAAAGTCATGAGCCCAAAGAAACCCTCCTCCCTTAAGATGCTTATTGGAAGGATGTGGTCATAATGGTAAAGGTAGCCATTTTCGATTTTTATAACGGACAAGATACTGACTCAAAGTGATAGCAGTTGGGTTGTTCAGGTGAAAGTGTTTACCACTCAAACCATAAGGGGCATCCCCTAAATCCACATGAGGTACTATAGCCTATGGCACCTTCAAAATGCATTTCTGCTATGAGATAAGATGTGACAGAATTTTCCCTGTCCAATTACATTAAAGTATTAGTGCAGAGGAGGCCTGCACTAATACTAGATGGGACAAAGCAAAGGGAGGTAGAGCTAAGAGTTGCAGAGACAGAGAGTGTGGGAGGTGACAGGGGAGGGGTTAGGAGGGGAGAGTAAAAGCCAAGATGGAAGCAGAAGGACAGGAAGAACAACCTGAACCAGTGTGGCTTTAAATAGCCACAGGTAGTTATGCTATCATAGAGGTTAGAATAATTGGGATAATTTGTCTAATCTTGGTGAGCAGCTTTTATCATTATAAATTGGTTCTGAAATTACTGTATTGTTATTTTGTGAATTGAGAATTTATTGATATATAAATCTGACTTGTTAATTATAAGCTTCTAGAGTTTTGCTTCTACCAGGTTGCTGGATGTTGTGGCGGCTGACCGCATGGTGGATGGCCATTGCATGGGGCTGGTGTGGCAGCAAAAGGAACTCAGGAGCTCAGGCCCTGCCGAGGAGTTGGCTAGTAAAGACAGAGCTGGCAGAACCACAGTGAGGCTGAGAGTTGCCAGCACAAGTGCAGGAACATGCTGCTTCATTTTTTAATATTTCCCGCAACAATTAGATCTTGATACATTCAGACAGAACAGTTCTAGTTTGATTTTATGTTAGGTAGAGTAGGAGATTAACAACTGACTAATAACAAAACGCAACTATTTTTTAACAATGTTTGATGATAACAGCTGTGTAAAACTTATGAGGTGAAAACTTATGAGGTGACTGTCTACAAAGTTCCATTTGATTTTAGATTATAGTTACCTGCAGAGGCTGCATAAAGCAACATCATATATAAGGAAGGAACATGGAATGCACCACACGCCAGACAGTTCCTGCTACTTGTAACGTATCATCATAGAAACCACAGCAAAGGAACTCTCTCTGTCTGCTGCTGTGTCTTTCATGGCCTCTCAGTGTCTCCTGGATTCTACGGGCTACAAAATTAACCTTCACACAATTATGCTTATCTCTACCAAGCAAAGAGCTATCACAAAGCACAAATCATTTATCCACTAGTTGTTAGTGACTACTGGTGACGTTTTATTATTCCTGCTCAATCTAAATGGTATTTGTTTCCATGTGAGGAATTTCTTTGTTTTCTATAGTTTTCCCTTAATTTCCAACAGAGGGTAGAATAGGTGCTCGAAGCCTTGGAGACAGAAGCTCATAGGAGGCAGATCTACCTTCTGACAGGAAACATTTTTATCTGGGAAAAAAAGTGTGTAGAAGGAACGAGGCCGACTGAGAACCTTCAGTGAAGAAGCTGTGGGACTTTGCTGCACGTCTTGGGTCTGTTTTCTCAGTTGACTATCAAAGTACCAGAAAAGAGTGTAATTGTACCTAACACACCTTCACACACACACACACACACACACACACACACACACACACACAGAGGCACACGCAC
>LR751469.1:0-71709 GCA_902729485.2 Mus minutoides
GTCTTCAACCCTATAGGTGGAAGGATAACCATGAACTAACTAGTACCCCCTGGGCTCGTGTCTCTAGCTGCATATATAGAAGAGGATGGCCTAGTTGGCCATCAATGGGAAGAGAGGCCCCTTGGTTATGCAGACTTTATATGCCCCAATACAGGGGAACGCCGGGGCCAAGGGGTGGGAGAGGGTGGGTAGGGGAGCATGGCCGGGAGGGGGGAGGGTATAGGGAACTTTCTGGATAACACTTGAAATGTAAATGAAGAAAATATCTAATAAAAGTTAAAAAAAAAAAAAGAAAGATCAACGCGTGGATACTTCATTCCTCCCTAGAATAGGGAATAAAGTATACATGCAAGGAGGTGCAGAGACAAAGTTTGGAGCTAAGATGAAAGGATGGACCATCCAGAGAATGCCCCACCCGGGTGGTCCAACACATAATCAGCCACCAAATGCAGACACTACTGCATACGCCAGCAGAATATTGCTGAAAGGACCCTGATATAGCTGTCTCCTGTGAGGCTTTGACAGTACCTGACAAATACAGAAGTGGATGCTCACAGTCATCTATAGGGCAGAACAGAGGGTCCCCAATGTAGGAACTAGAGAGAGTACCCAAGAGCTGTAGGGGTCTGCAACCCTATAGATGGAACAACAATATGAACTAATCAGAACCCCCAGGGCTCATGTCTCTAGCTTCATATGTATTAGAAGATGGCCTAGTTGGCCATTATTGGGAAGAAAGGCCCTTGGTCTAGCAATCTTTATATGCCCCAGTACAGGGGAATGCCAGGGCCAAGAAGTGGGAGTGGGTGGGTAGAGGAGCAGGGCCAGGGGAGGGTATAGGAGACTTATGGGATAGCACTTGAAATGTATATGAAGAAAATATCTAATAAAAAATGTGAAAAAAAAACCAAATTCATTCTTAATAAAAGCAACATGATATAATCCCACATAGACATTTGGCTTTTCAAGCATAGTCTAATAGCCATGGGAAAGTGTTTGTAGAGCATACTTGTTTATTTCTTCTACTACAGCTTGAGAGTGTCGCCAACATGCTGTACATGTTCTAAAGGGAGCTCCCAATGGTCAGAGAAGTAGCATTAACAACAGCCTGAGTTTTGTTCTAAACAGAAGCAGGTGTTTTAAATTGAGGAGCAGAGAAATCCCAGCTGTCCACATGACAACCCTTGAGGGAAAATACTGAATGTTCCAAGTTCAAGAATCAGCCTTCATTTCTACATGCCTTAAAGCTAAATCAATTGAAATCACATCAGTGCTCAATGCTAATACCTCTCAAGAGGGACTAGTTAAAAATACTAGTTAAGCCCTCCCAGATACCTAATTTTCAGTGAAGTATATCATGAAATGATTTATGATTCTCTCTTTCTGTCCCTCTCTCTCATTTTATCTCATTTTAATAATAATTCAATTTGTAAGATATATATTTTCTATATAATATTAAACAATGATTATAAATATTGAGAAAATATGTAATTACACAAAGGAAGACACAAAATATTCTGTAGTTTATTCTTTCAAAACAGCTTTATCCTAGAGGTCTGCAGACACTTAAATTTACTATTTTGGAATTGGTAAAATGTGTGGAAAGAATCTCTATGTAAGCCCATCTCTTGTTTCTTTTTTGTTTCTTTGTATTAGAACTCATTCTCACCAACAATTAGCCAGGATCTGATATGCAATCTTCTTCATTCTTACTTGAGCATTAAATTCTGAGTTCTCTCTTTACCTTATATCCAAGATGCAATTGGAACGGTGATTGGGGGGGGGCATTTTAATTGGATATTTTCTTTATTTACATTTCAAATGTTATCCCCTTTCCTGGTTTCCCCTCTGAAAATCCCCTATCTTAGGTGTTCCCCCACCCACCCATCCACCCACTCCTGCCTCCCTGCACTCTCATTCCCCTACACTGGAGCATCGAGCCTTCACAGGACCAAGGGCCTCTTCTTCCATTGATGCCTGACAAGGCCATCCTCTGCTACATATGTGACTGGAGCCATGGGTCCCTCCATGTGTACTCCTTGGTTGATGGTTTAGTCCCTGGGAGCTCTGGGGGTACTGGTTAGTTCATATTTTTCTTTCTCCTATGGGGTCTCATTGATTGATATTGTTGTTCTTCCTGTGGAGTTGCAAACTTCTTCAGCTCCTTCAGTTCTTTCTCTAACTTCTCCATTGAGGACCCTGTGTTTAGTTAAATGGTTGGAAAAATATTTAAGTGTGCTCACTGGATAATGATGTCTTTGCAGACCTACTGAAGTACACAGTAGGGCACTTAGACTCCCTCTAGGGCAATAGTTCTCAATGCAACCCTTTAATACAGTTCCTTATTTTTATGGCAAAATTATTTTTGTTGCTGATTGACAACCATAATTTTGCTATTAATATTATCATAAAGTAAATATCTTTGGAGATAAAAGTTTGCCAAAGGAGTCATGAGACACATGTTGAGAAACTGCTCTAGGGAATTTGGTCCACACAACCCATGAAATTTATTTTTCAGATTAAGCTCCAAAGAGCAGAAAAAAAAAAAAAAATGGCTGAAGGAAATTTCCCTTGGAGACCATCAGTAAATTATCCTAGGGACATGCTTAGTATCTGGAGGCCAGCTGTCAGTGGTACAGACAGAACCTGATATGGCTGGTCTGAATTCCTTTTTACCACTCATCAGACTTGTACACTTGGGCAAGTCTCATAACAACTTGCAACTTGTCACCTCTGCTTGTACATTATTGATGAGTTACTAGTTACTAGTCATACTTTCCTCCATGGATTGTTTGCACACTACAGGGTAACTGCAGAGCAGTGGCTACTACAGCACCTGGTTCAGAAAGAAAAAGGGCAAACCACAATCGGCATGATCCCCTCCTTTCTTCTTCTCCCTGGTTGCTGATTCATAATCTCTTAGGGAGTGGAGTTGAAGTGGAGGGACTTTTGAAGTCTATTTTCCTTGCATTTCTTTTGGTTCAGAATGTATCTGCCTTCTATTCCCTACCCTGAGTTTGCAACCCTGAGTTCTCAATGCTGAAGGTGTTGCTATGGCTACAGCTATCCTGTGACTTCAGGAGTTGTCGGATCCACAGGAGTCACAGTCTGTACTTTCATGCACATGTCCTCAAAATGGCAAAGAAGGAGGAGAGAACTTCAAGAGCATCCTAAATGATGATCCTGGGTCTTCAACAGGACAAGATACAAGTTAGAGTGGGGTAACTTGGTGTGAGGTCTGTGCACGGCACATGCATCTCAATGCTTCCTCGGCAGCATCAGACCTGCTTGAAGGAGCACCTGGTGAGATTTCCTAGACTCGAATACAAGTTTAATTTTAGATAGTTTTCTGACTTAATTTTTATCTCTTCCTCATTTTCAGTTAGGTATCTTGTCCTTACAGGTTAGGAACAAAGTCACCCTGATTTTTACTCTTGAGAAAAAAATTATGAAGGGAAACCTCATTTTCCCCCCTTAAAACTGTCTAGTGAATGGATTTAGTTGGTAGAAGACAGTGACCCAGGCACATCAGGCTCTTTATCATTGTCAACATGGACACTCCCCTTGGCAGGTACTTGTGGCATTCTTGCTCTTTTAGCATTACTGTTGTATAAAATAACAGAACAGTGAAGACATTCAGCACAAGTGTGATGCTTTGGTGTGTGCTTAAAGGGCACCATCAGTGCCACAATCAAGCTAATAAGCTTATCAGCTCATAGGTAGCTTTTTTTAACATATGTGGTAAGAATTCTTATGATCTCTCTGATCTGGTAGGATTTCAAAACCATCACACTGTATTATTAGCAATGCACATTAGGCCTCTAGAACATGTTTCTTGTAACTACAAGTGATACTCAGACCAACATCTCCCTCTGACCCCTGATAACCACCTTCTACACTCTCTGTTTATTAATTCAACATTTTTACATTCCATCAAATGACATTGTACAGTATTTGCCTTCAGAATTTAATTACTTTATGTACTATATTATTCACTGGAGCATGAAGGACATGTTACCAAATGACAGGTTCATTATGTTTGGAGATAAGATAGTATTCTGTATGTGCATATACAAACCACACACAAACACACACACACACACACAAACACAAACACACACACACACACAACTTTGTTTTTTCATCTGTTGTTGATGGACAACTCAGCTGGAGTAATTGCTGCTATGCCTTTTGCTGCAGTGAGCATAGCTATTTAGACTTCTCTTCTAAAAAGTAATTTAATTTTCTATGCATATTTATCCAAAGGCAGAATTTCTGGCTATATGAGATTCTGTTTTTAAATTTGTGAGTAACCTCCATACTGTTTTTCCATAACGGTTGACCTCATTTACATTCCCAACAATGGTGTATAAAGACCTTTTTTCTCTACATTGCCAGTGAAATTCAAGTCAAAGCCACAGGGAAATATCATTTCACATCTGTTGGGATGTCAATTATCTTTGTCAGTCTAGCTAGGGATCATATCATCCCCAGTTTGAATAAAATGCATTTATCAATTCAGTCAAAATCCGCAACCTGCAAGGCAACAAGAACATGTAAATGACTTCCTCACACCCTGTGCCAGCCACTTAACATATGCTTTTTCATCTTATCTTTCCAGCTACACTACAGAGCAGCTGATAATTTCTTTATTCACAGAGGTAAGCACGTTGCCTAAAGTCACAAGTTTTTTAAGTATCCCAGGCATCATGTGGACATAGTACTATATAATTGCAGAGCCAGTATTTTTTTCTTTGTGTTCCATTCTTTTGGAATCAGGCAATCGTTTTATGTTCAATATAAAGAACTATACCTATATAAAATGTACACAGATTCACAAGCTGCTTCTTAGACCAATACTAAGTCTTAGTTTCTCCCTAATCTGATATAGTATTTTTCAGCACAACCTATTACCAGGGTTGGTTTTCTTTGAAAAAAATACTTATGTCTACATGGATACATGGATACACACATGCACGCATGAACACACACACACACACACACACACACACACACACACACACACACACAAACACACATATCCAGGGAAGCAGAACAGTGCAAAAAAAAAATGTTGTCTGTGGTATTTCATATCTAATGAATGACACTGGGATCCTGAAAAACATCCTTCTGCTATTTCCTCTTTAAAAGTATGGGTCACTGTTCATACAACAGAGGTATGCTAACTTTTCCCAACCATGGCTTTTTCCATTAGTATAAGGACACAGACACATGGTGAACAGAATATAATCTCGGAATTCCTCCAGTGAGCTATCAATTATATCTGTTTCAAAGAAGTGGCCCAAGATCTTGCTGATGGCAAGGGCTAAAGTCTCAGAGATGTTCTAAGATCAGCTTAAGCATGGGATCCTTCTGGGCAGCAGGCCTTTTGAAATGGACAGACAACAGAGATTGTATCTGTCTCTGTGGTCCATTCACTTGTCATTCCCAACTATACATTCCCAGTGGCAGTGTGATAATATATTGAAAATATTGATGTGAGGTTCTAAATGTAATCTGCTTCCTTTTTCCATAGATTCTGCATTTGTATACTCAAACAATATGAACAAAAATATTCACAAAAAATGGTTCAGAAAGTTATAAATATAAGAGAAAGAATTAATTTTCTATGTGTCCATTGCTAAATCTAAGTTAGGTTTGAGTCCATGCCCTCTACTGTATGGCTCCCTGCCATTCTGAACACCTATAGTATCTTCTTATAAGGGTAGCTTTTGATATGAAAGACTTTGTAGGACTAAAAAAAGATCTCCCATGATAATCACTGCTTGAAATGGCTAAACTTAGCTGTCAATTTGACAAACCTGGGAAGAGGTATTATCTACTCAGGAATTGCCTTCATCAGCTTGGCCTGTGGACATGTTGGTGGGGAATTTTCTTGAGTGGTCATTAATGTGGGAGAATCCAGCATACAGTAGGTGGTGCCATTACTGGATCTTGTGAGGCTAAGTTATCTGGGAAAGCTGGCTGAATGAAGGAACAAGCCAGTACAACATGCCTCCATGGTCTCCATTTCAGTTCCTGCTTCCAGGTTCTTACCTTTGAGTTCTGTCATGCCCACCCTAATGCCCTATAAGATTAAAATCTATATGTGAGATAAACTCTTTCCTTGACAAGTAACTTTTGGTCAGTGTTTTATCACAATAACATGGAGCAAATTAGATCATTGCATAAACATTAACTATCTTGGTCAATTTTTCCCATCTGTAACTACAAGTTTAAATAAAAGAAATATTGGGAAACAACAGGATAGAGCCAACGATTACTGAGCCCATATCTAGAAACAGGCACCACTTCATGTACTTGTCTTATCCATCCTATAGGATTTCACCCTATTTATGGGTCAAGTGATTGGGATGCTGAAGGTAAAGTGACTGACAAAGGATATTAGGTGGCAAAGTGTACAGTCAAATTCAAGTGTGTCAGTCTCTGAAACACAAGAATAACAACAACAAAATGTCAGTTGTTCTTCTCAAAAAAAGTTAAGATGTCAAGATCTGGCCTTTTCTATCTTGCTATCTCTTTTGATCTCCATTGGTATCTTTCTTTATGTCTTCTCCATCCACCCATGCCTGTTTGGCATAGAGGTCATGCTTGTTGACACTTCTAAGGCAACCAAATCCTTTTTATGCATACTTATAAGTCAACATTGTGGGTTCCTGGCCATCAAACGACAAGGATCATTAACTTTCTTCTACTCTCTGTCTTTTTTATGTGATTTTTGAGTTATTTATTGCATAACACATTGGTTTGTTAAATTGCACTTCAAATCGTTGCTCCTAAAATATATTGGACAGTTAAGGGACCATATGCTTCCAAGCAGTATAAAACTGTCAAAAGAAGATTAGCTCATTTCCTTTAATTTTATTCTATAGAAAAATTTACATTTTATTTGAACTTGTTGTTCTTATTTATGACAATCACTGTGACAACCTTTCATTTCCAAGAGTGCTCTGGAAGTACTTCACTGTGAAGCCATGAGAAGCAAGGTTAATAGTAGTCAGCAGGTCACATGTGTCATTGACTGTCCAATGAAAAGAAATATGATCAAGATTTTAAGCAAATAGGCTGTCAGAAAGGAATGTAAATTGCTTTTAATATCATAACTTCAGTTCTATTGAAGAATCTGAATGGCAGCCAGGCATGATAATAATGCTGTTAATTTCAGAGGCTGGCTATTTCTTAAACAGCTGTTGGAGCTAAAATGTAGGTCAGTGTTGGCCAATGATATTGAGGAATAATTCCAAACTTGGCCATAGCCTGAGGTCAGCACAAATAGAATAATGCCACAGATTTTGCATCTTTCAGCATCTAGATCTAGGTCAGTAGCCACAATGAACATCATACATGTACTAATAACTACAAAAGAAAATCCATATATGAACTTATCCTGATAGTTACTGTTCTACAAATCTGAATCTACTCAATCCTTGTGCTACTAAATGAAATCAACCCTTTATCTTGTCTTGTCCTCAGGTCTGGCTTCCTTGGGATTACTTTGATTGGAGTTTGGCAAGCAATAATAATTTAACATGTGCACTAGCATGTGTTCTTGCCCCATTTCAGGACACAGGCTACATTTGTCGCAAAAAGAAGAGTAATCCAGTTATTTCATTGTGTATGGAAAGCAACATCAAAATTTAGTAACGTGAAATATCCACATTAATTTTGCACTCTATAACTTAGAAGGCTGAGAAATGAACTGCAGCCTACTTGTGATTACTTACCATTGCCTGAGCCACTCCAACTCATTGACAGAATCTATGCACATCAGCATCTCTGTCCCACAGTAAGGTGGAGATGGGTGGATGTCATTGGAGGGACTATTGCGCAGTATTTCTTTTTTTTTTTTTTCTTTTCCTTTTTTTTTCTTTTTCTTTTTCTTTTTTTTTCTTTTTTTTTATTTTTTTCTTTTTTTTCTTTTTTTTCTTTTTTTCAACTTTGCGCAGTATTTCTTTCTTTTTTCTTTTCTTTCCTTTTTCTTTTCTTTTCTTTTTTTATTAGATATTTTCTTTATTTACATTTCAAATGCTATCCCAAAAGTCCCCTATACCCTCCCCCTGCCCTCCTCCCCTACCCACCCACTCATACTTCTTGGCCCTGGCATTTCCCTGTACTGGGGCATATAAAGTTTGTAAGACCTAGGGGCCTCTCTTTCTCTCTCTCTCTCTCTCTCTCTCTCTCTCTCTCTCTCTCTCTCTCCTTTTTTTTAGATATTTTCATAGAGTTCACAAGTGCAAATATTCAAATGCTCACTGAATGAACAAGTGACTGTTTAAATGAATTCCTTAAGCATGTTGCTTATGAGCAGTCCCTAATATGCATGGGATAGGGAATGATGGTAAGACGGCTGTGTAGATAACCAGCAAAGAAATGGTTCTGGGGGCGGTCAGTGATGGAATGTTTCTATAACCCGAGTTAGAGCTGGAATGCACTCAGTTCTGAGGGAATAGTGGTTCCTTTGATAATCTATGGTATTCTTACTCTCAAGGGAATAAATAAATAAAATAATAATTGTAGAGGACCAAATAATTAAAGATGTCTGAATAAAACACACAGTTTGGAAATGTTTTAGCAGTTTCATTGACAGTCTTCCCAAGAACATGACGCATAACTCATACAAATAATATAACACATATATAGAAGTATACATATGTATATACATATGAGCATTAGTATATTTCCAATCATATCTATGTATTTACATGTATGTTTACATGGAACAATTATTTTTCACAAATAGTTTTGTGCAACAAATAGTGTATTTGAAAGTGCTTACCCAAAACTCCTTCCTTTACTGTGACCATATCTATGTAAGATATGCATATATACATGCACCACTTTCTAAAGTGACAAAAATCTTTGCCATTTCTAACTGGTTTACCTTGCATATTATTGTCTCTTCCACTGGGAGGTGATGAAAAAAAAATCATTTGTTCCATATTTGAGACAAGACATTTCTCACTGTTACACTCTTCTTTTGAATTTGATGAACTTTTAGTTATAATGAAGCCCTGTGGTGTTTTTAACTCATTTGAGTGTATAGGCATTCAAAACACCCAAAGCTACCTGTTGAAAACACAAAACTCACTGAGCCCTTCTAAGTCCCCACATGCAATAATGACACAGTCACTCCACCTTGCCCTCTTAGTCCCCACATTCAGTAACGGCACACCTACTCTACCTTGGTCCCTAAGCCCCCACATGCATTAATGGCATACCCTCCATACTGTGGGCCTGGGTACCAGAGGTTTTCCACGGAGTTCTCTGACCAGGTATGGCGCGAGGGTTCCAGCTAAGGGAATCGAGTACATGCAGGGAGACAAAGTCTCTGCCATGCCTTTCATGTCCCTGGGTAACTGTTGGGTCAGGCTGGGCCCATGAGAGGCAGAAGTGAGGAGTGCAGCAGGACCTCAGGTGCCTCTTAGAGAGAGAAGATCTCTTCCCAAGTGTTACAGCTCTTGGAACAAAAGGTAGGTCTTGTGCACCTTTAATCCTTGGATGGATTTATATACAGTTTTAGGGGTGATTGGGGTTTGACAGCAGGTACCTCTCATTGGCTTGGACTGAGAGTTTGTGGGAAACCTTATTTGCATATGGGAAGGCTTGGTGCTGCTCCTACATGACTGATAGCCACACACCTCTCCTGTGTGTGTGTGTGTGGGGGGGGATATGGGAGCGGTAACTTCCATAGGAGTCTGGGGTCCAGGAGACATGATCGAACACCTTCTGTCCCATGTAGGTGGGAATTACCACCCACTGGGTCCCACCAGGGTTCAAGACCTAAGCTCAACTTGAGTCCAGGCTGTCTGTGCGTAGCCCATTGCCCAACACAGGCCTTGCTAAGTCCCCAGTTGTAGTAATGACAGACACCATACATCATGAGAACTATTTATTTCTCACTTTTGTTTAGCTTCATCTCTGGACTCCAAGGTCTTAGCAGCTGTTTTAAGGTTTTGTTACATTTCTGGCCTGATAAATTGTAAAGGGATGTGGAAACCTTTGAGGACTGATCATTTCCTAGGACTGAAATACAATCAGGTTTCCTTATTCTCCACTTCTACTGTGAAAATAAATTTTTTTTTTTTTTTTTTTTGGAAAAACATGGCTTTATTTTTAAGTGACTATCACATTATAATTTTTTTTTACTACTTTTATTAGATATTTTCTTCATTTACATTTCAAGTGTTATCCAGCTAGTTCCCTATATCCTCCCCCCTCCCGGCCCTGCTCCCCTACCCACCCACTCCCACCCCTTGGCCCCTGCATTCCCCTGTATTGGGGCACATAAAGTTTTTTTAACATACAATCACCTAATGCATTTGGCCAAGAGATAAAGATTTCCATTGTCCAAAGAACCTATGCATTTATAACTCAACTGTGAAATAGAATCTAGTGTTCTATCTTATGCCTTTAAAAATCTCATCTCTCAGTGCAAAGAGTAGACAGTTTAAGATAATACAAGATATTAGAAAATAGGAGTGAAGACAGATCACAAAGTAGAGATGAAATTTTCTAGAAATTAATGTAGAAAAAGCTATTGCATATTATTAATAATATTATTTTCTAACAACACCAAGTCATTGTTAGTTTATAAATAATATATATTTCATCTTCATCTCAGGGGAGGCATGTGTTGAAGGCAATTTGACATGTAGATCACATCCATTTAACAGAACAATACCAGTCTCCTCCCTATTGTAACTGGTGACCTCCCCAGCCACAGGATTATATACTAGGTTACAGAACAAGATTTGAGTTCCCTCATGTGTAGTGAACCTTAACATTAGAAATGAATTGGTTTAACCTCTAATAGCCGTACCACTAATAAATCAATGTGTCCATCTTGTCTGTCATATAGGTACTATAAGATACAGGATTCACTTCTAAGCAAGGATAATGGGAGCAATTCTACGCTGGAGAGCTTCTTTGTGCATTCCAGAACTATGAAATATAGCCAGTGAGAATGGAATTTCCCATTTGATTCTACTCTGATTTCCCTGTGTCCCAAAACCAAATCTGAGGATTTGAGGGTCATCTTATATGTATCCTTTGCCTATTCGATTCTGGTTTATGTCCTGTTTTAGTGTCAAATTTTAGATGGAAAATCTTGTCTACATTCTGGGAAATCTGCTCAGTGTTAGTCACCTTTGGCCTCAGAAACATTTTTCTACAAATGCCTACTCAGACTAGTAGGTGAATGGCTGAAAGGGCTCTAGACATCCTCATTTCCCTTCTGCAAAGACAGCTGTGTTAAGCAGCTAAAGGCTTCAAAGACCAGGGTACCTTTGATGGGGAGATATCTCTTTACTCTAATAATTCAGGAGAACCTAACATAAGTCCTGAATTTAAAAGGCAAGACTGATTTCCTAGAAGAAACTCTATATCTGGTATGTGTTAGAATACAACTATGTCATTAGTTTGTTTGTTCTCTTCTTCATGACAGCTTCTAAAGCAGGAATGTAGGAGTTTAGTCCTGACATTTTCAAAACTGAAGTAGCCATAAGGTGAAGAGCAATCATTGAAAAGCTAAGTAAGGAGGAGTGTTCCTTTTTCTCCACATCCTTGCCAGCATCTGCTGTCACCTGAATTTTTAAACTTAGTCATTCTGACTTGTGTGAAGTGGAATCTCGGGGTCGTTTTGATTTGCATTTCCCTGATGACAAAGGATGTTGAACGTTTCTTTAGGTGTCTCTAGGCCATTCGAGTTTCCTCAGATGAGAATTCTCTCTTTAGCTCTGTTCCCCATTGCTGGTGAGATTGCACACTGGTACAACCACTCTGGAAATCAGTCCAACAGTGTCTCAGAAAATTGGAGGATCCAGCTATACCACTCCTGGGCCTATACCCAGAAGGTGCTCCAACATGTAAAAGGACAAATGCTCCACTATATTCATAGCAGCTGTATTTATAATAGCCAGAAGCTAGAAACAATCCAGATGTCCCTCAACAGAGGATCAGATACAAAAAAATGTGATACATGTTCATAATGGAATATTACTCAGCTATTAAAAACAATGACTTTATGAAATTCTTAGGCAAATGAATAGAACTTGAAAATATTATCCTGAGTAAAGTAACCCAGTCACAAAAGAATACACATGGTATGCACTCACTGATCAGTGGACATTAGCCCAAAAGCTTGGAAACCCAAGATATAATTCACAGACCACATGAAGCCCAAGAAGATGGAAGACCAAAGTGTGGATGCTTCAGTCCTTCTTAGAAAGTGAAACAAAATACTCACAGGAGGAAATATGGAGATAAAGTGTGGGGCAGAGACTGAAGGAAAGGCTATTCAGAGACTGCCCCACCTGGGAATCCATCCCATATACAGTAGGCATAACTGGACACTATTGAGGATACCAGGAAGTGCTTGCTGACTGGAGCCTAATATGGCTGTCTCCTTAGAGGCTCTGCCAGATCCTGACAAATAAAGACCGATGTAGTAGTTGGAGAAAGTACTGAAGGAGCTGAAGTGGGATGTAGCCCTATGAGGGGAGCAACACTGTAAACCTTCCAGACCCTCCAGAGCTCCCTGGGACTGGAACACCAACCAAAGAGGTTGGAGGTACCCATGGCTCTGGACACATATGTGGCAGAGGATGGCCTTGCTGGACATCAGTGGGAGGAGAGACCCTTGGGTCTGAGGGGTTTTGATGCCCCAGTGTTGGGGAATGCCAGGGCAAGGCAGGAGTGGGTAGGTGGGTGGGAGAGCAGCCTCATAGAGGCAGGGAGACAGGAGATGGGATAGAGAGTTTCTGGAGGGGAGACATGGAAAGGGAATAACATTTGAAATGTAAATAAAGAACATTTCAAAAATAATAAACCCTGAAAAAAATAATTTTAAAAAGCTAGGTAAGGAAAAGAGATCGAGAGCCTTCAATTCTGGAGGAAGAATCTCATAGGGATCCTCCTGACCACTGTGCTGAACCAGATACCTGCTGAACCCAATTCTCATCTCCAGGTGCCTTAGAGATCTATGTCCAACACTGGGATTTGTTCCTAAGGTTCAAGTTACTTGTGAGTAGATTAAAATGAGCTCACAAACAATCTACAAGTTCTTCTTGATCCTGTTAATTTTTAGTTCAAATTTTGATGAAAACAAAAGATGTATGTAAACAATAACCTTATTTAACTATCTTATTTCTCTACTAGCTTTATGACTGTTAGCTTTTGGGACATATACTAAGGTCAGAATATTATCTGTCTCTCCTTAGTTGTCAATACTGAACTCTTGGTAGACACATACCAAGTCTTGTTCTTCTCTGATGTTGATGGAGCCTCAGGATCTAGTCAGAGGAATTCATACTATCTATAAGCCTTATAAGTTAATGCTGCGTGACACATCATGTCTCCATGTTTGGTTACTATCAATATTCTAATTCCAAAAGTGTGGCTAAGGGGTTTTGATATGGCACTGTGCTTCCCTGTACAGTTGTCTCCTGTACCTGAGTCACTTATCCACACAGCTTGGAGACCTGAATATCAAACAGTGGAATGTGCACCTTTCCCTGTTATTATATAAATTCAATAACTAAGTTTGTATAGAAGAAGAGGGAAATCTGCATTCAGAGAAACCAGGAAAGTCTCATTTTCAGTATTGCATTCCTACCTTGGCTTTCAAGAGGTATAAATCTCTTTTGATATTTAATGTTACTAGTGGTGCTTATTAAAGTAGTGTGATATTTATTCAACTATAAGAGTCCTGGTAAATAGGAGATTTAATAAATAAATCATACTTTAGAAAAATGGATATATTCTATATTACTTGAGTATTACTTATGCATAAATATTTCATAAACTTGTGTTCTTTCTTCCCTTAGAGATCTCTTAGCCTCCAGGTAGTATATCAAGGCTGGTTTGCTCTTGCTGCTGTGCAGTTCCCCACAGGACCCATGGAGACAAACATACTTTACTTCATTTTGTTTCATAATTGCCCTCTACGATGTATAAAAGTTTTAATTTTTATTTATCGTCTTGTAATCTGTAAATATCTTCCTGTCATTGTCTCTGAAAATAGGAAGAAGAAACATGAATAAAGGTCTTCCAGCATGCCTCAACTCTGAAAATAAAGATTTCTATGTCCTCTTTTCTCTGAAGGGAAAAAAAAAAAAAAGATGCTTTTGTGGTCACACCAGATAGCAGCAGAGGAAAGGACACATTCTGAGAAGCCTTGCCTTCCGTGTTGAAAACCATGCTTCTGTGATGGAAATCAATCTTTCTAGTCAGCCATTGCAGATTTGCCAGGGAATCAATGCAGTTAAATTTACATTGACCTCAGCAGAATGATTTTTAGTGGCGTAAATACCTTCAGGCTCTTGTCTGGGGTAATTCAAACAGATAGAGACAAGATACTCAGATTTTTTTTTTTCTGAGAACACATGGTTAGTCAGAAGAGTATAGCTGGACCCTGTGTCGCATGGCATGTGTGAGTGGTTTAAGACTTGAAATTTTGTAGCATAATTTCAGCAGGATGACTAGAAACTGCCATGAATAATGACTTTAATAAAAGATAACATTGATTGGCTGCTTAAAATGTGTCAAACTACGTATATCACATATGACCAAAGGGATTATCACCTTCTTCATGTTACTGTTGGGCAACTTGCAGCTCAGGGAAGCTATTCCTGTGAATCAAATCTGGCTGGGGCTTGACACAGAAAATGTGATTCTGATGTTCAGAGTTTAAAAGCTTACCATGAACCATTCCCTTATTTGCCCTTAAGGCAAATTCCCATTTCCAAGTCTGAAGGGCAACACAGGCTGTCAGAGAATCTTACAATGGAATGTAATATAATGAGCAGTGAGGAAGCCCAGCATAAAGAAAGGAGGTGAACAAATATGGCTGCTAGGCAGCAAAAAGCATGAGAGAAGTTCGCTGTGTAAAGAAAACAAAGAAGCATGGAATACTTTGACATTTCTGAGAAACAGTGAGACAATACCTTTCATTTGGAGGCAGCAATGTTGGATTTAGCCAGCAAACAGAATTCCAGAAAGTCTGTGGGTTGAAAGCCAGATGAAGTGAGTTTTTGCTTGACATAGCCAATTTTAGGGAATGCTAGCTCTTTACTACAACTATTGAATGAAACGCTTACAATTCCTCTATCAAAACATTCAATTGAAAATTGCTTAGCCAGTTTCTCAGTGAAAGAAGCATTTTCAGAGTTCTACTTCATCAGAAAATAGACCATCCCAACTCCTACATCGTAATGAAGGTTTTGTTGTGGGTGGATTGTTTTTATTTTAAACTTGCTTTGTTTATCCAAATAGCATCTTCTTGGAGGCTAATAACAGGCTGCTTCAAAAGGCTGCCTGAAGTTCGGATTTCAAATAACCCCCTCATTGGAAATTACCTGCTTTTCGGCTCTATTTAAATGGCAGTCAAATAAAAACAAAATCTAGAACCTTCATGTTTGAGACCTAAAATGAAAATACCTAGAGAAGAAAGAATGAGACAAAAGAATATCTGTCTGTCCTTGGGATCCCTGCCTTCCTCTTAGAAGACACTGTCTCCAGTTAGTGGCTGTGGCTCTCCTCTCTCTCTCTCTCTCTCTCTCTCTCTCTCTCTCTCTCTCTCTCTCTCTAAGGTGGCTGCTACCTTCCCTTCCCTTTAGTTCCTGAATGCATTGATTTTTTTTCTCTGCAGTTGGGAGTGCAGGAGATGTGACACAGATAAGATGGTCTGAAATTTTCACAAGATTTCATAAGACCTAAAACAGTAAATAGGGAGTGGGCACAGTGTCCAATTATATGGCTCATGTGATATGTATTTAAGAATCTCTCAGCTCTCTATCACCCCAGGATCATGGTCTTGAATAATCCCATTCTGCTTCCTAAGAGCAAAACACGCAAACTGAAATCTCAAACACTTCCTGAGTTTGTTCCTTCCAGATTCCTCTTTCATACACAATGCTCCTGAGAACACATAAATTTCAAAATTAAAAACACTTTCATTTTTAAAGTGACACACATACTGTTTGTTCTGATTTGAGTGTATGCTGTGACACTTCCTCATGTTCATACTGCTTATCTGATCAAGGCAGACAGCATAGATATGATCTCAATTATTTATCTTCTATTTTATTAAGACCTTTCAAATCCCTCACTATTGATTATTATGTGCAATCAGTTGACTTGGACCACAGAGCACCTACTGTTTTATGCAACAATACTCCTGTTATCCATCAACCATTTCTCTATGCAACCCTTCCCAGTCTCATCGCCAGGAGAACATTTTTGCCTTTGATGCCTGTATAAGCTCTGATGCCTATCTGAGTCACAGATTCTCTGACCAAACTCTATATCCAAGAATTGTTTGTTTCCCACTCAGGACCATAGACCTTCTCATGCAGAACCATTTTAAAATTGGTGATCATTACTGTGTCCATTTTGCAAATCAATACACCAACAAACCAGTAGATTAAAATATTACCTTCAAACCACAGGGTTCACAAATGATAAAGCTGGGATTCAAGTCCAGATGAATTTGAGTGCTAAGCCACAGCGGCCCTTCACTGACTCCACTGTTTCAAGTTTCTAGTTCTTATCTCATAATTCACGAAAACACACAATCTGTCATAACCAACTCCAGACCTGCTCTTGTATGTCTTGAACCAGACAACCTTTATTTATGAAGATCTCCAGGTATACCCACTTAGGATCACTATTTATTACTGTTTCTACTCTGAAGTAAGACAGCTAGGTAACATGAAAAATGAGTCAAGGTGTCGATCACCGTGCCCTGTCTTCCTGGCCCAAAGACTTCTGCACTCCATTGTTGATTCTTCCAGGTATTCAACCCTGGACTGTGGAGCAAATAGTGACGCTTGGGACATTTTCAGTTCTCCATAATTTCAAAAGCAACAGAGACTACATTGAACACAGAAGACTGAGCAGTAAATAGATGTGCTCCATGAGTGGAATGCTTGTGCTTAGAGAATCCCCACAGAGAAAAGCAGGAGGAAGAAAATGTAAAACTTGACTCCCAACAACTACACTCTGTGATACCCCTCCGGACTGGCTTTATGGTGTCTGGTAATGCCCATTGCTTCCTAGAATACCCGTCAGCTGTGTAATAAGGCATCTTGGGAAATGCCCAGTTCTCCTAAGGACAGTCCAATTACTGCCTAGGTTCTTTACACAAACCCATGTCTTTCTAGAAATTTAGTCTACCTGCTTTCTGAGGTGTACATGATTATTTTCACATTTCTGCTCAGCCTTCATTCCACATTTTCCTCTGTAGTATTTTCAAACTGTCTTTTTAATTTACGTACTTCTTTGTGACTCAAAATTTTCTCGTCAATTGGTAATCAACTCACTGTGAGCAGCAAAGTAACGTATGTTTTCCATCCCTCAGCTCCCTGCTACATGTGCTGGCCTCTTTGACTTTCTCTCCCCACCATTGATATTGTGGATTTCTACAAATCTTAAGAATAAGCAGAATGCCCTGAAGCATCATAGAAGAAGATCTACTACAAGTTTTCTTAGCACTAGAAACCAGAGTTCTTGGCCTTTCCAGTATTCTGTAAGTTATTCCTTCTACAAGTGTGGGCATGTATATTTGTGCCCAAATGTGCATTTGTATTTATTTATATGTGTGTGCATGCAATAATAAAGGCAGACAAGGTAATTTCTTAAGCATTCTACTTGAACTAAAGGTAATTACAAAAAAGGATTCAAAGACCTAGTCAGAGGTGTGTATCAACCACAAGCAGGCAGATGCAGATTTGATTTTATTATATAATTATTATTGGAGATGCTCATTGAGTGGCTTTGAAGAATCAATATCTTGGACTGCATAGGAATCCAATGAATGCCTCAGGGAGTAGGGTTGAGCCAAGAGGTTGACCAAGGACCCTGAGGGTTCAGACCAACACACACACCAAAAAGAAACACAGTGAAGCCACCATTGGCAGCAGGAACCATGAGGACAGATTAGAAACCACATCCTGGTATTTGCAAACACTTCCCACCCCCAGGCTGAGAAAGAAGAGGAGAAGTTTCTCTAATTATTTACAGTACTTTATCCCATTCCCAGATCAGCTTTAGGGAAAAGGAAAATCAGCTTCCAGGATGCAATTCTGTCCACTCGGTCTCAGCTCATTTGTATTCTCCCTAAACAAGTGACCATGACAGTAAGTGCAGCAACCACAGTCCACATCTGGAGACTGCAACTCTAGACTGGCCCTCAGATCAGAATGAATGAAAACTTACAAAGATGAGGATGTCTCTGGAAAGTTACTTAATTGTAAAAACAGCTGCATGGTTTCAAATCCAGGCAACTAGAATCTATTGTTCTGTACATGCACAAATACATTTTTTATTCTTTTAATAAGAGTCTCTCTGACATTGTGCTGCACACCCCAGCCCAGGAGTATCTACTCTTTATTCCTTCCTCTCTTCCTATAGGAGTGCTGTGGAAAGAAATGAAGGTAACAACACTTGGGTTTTGTTTGGGTTCCAGAAATCAAACTCCATTTATCAGTTTTAACTTTAACCACTGAGTCAGTGGCTGGCACAGTCCATTGTTACTATAGCATATACCTCAAAACTAGCAAAATTAAAAAGCTTTAATTCACTATTGGTTCTTTTTCTTCTCCCTCAAATAAAATCTCCACTCATAATTTTGTTCAAAAACTTATTTCAGAATAGAAGAAACTTACATATGTCCAAGAACAGACATAAACCACCAAGATGACTCATCTCTAGAGGCTGTCATTTCCGTGGCCTCTTGTCTTATCTTTTGACCAGGCTTCTTGTGCCTGTCTACACTCATTTGAACCTGGGCCTTTCCAGTTTTTAAATAACATACTACAAATTCCAGAAATGGTTTCAAGACCTTTCTAGTGCCTTAAATAAATGGGAACCATGACTTGTGCCTTTGACTTTCCCTGAGCCTCTCCTGGTCTTACACTTCTATAGGATTTGGTACTGAAATCAGAGGATAATAAAATATTCTAGTTTTGAATTTCAGTGGGGGGTATGGGTTGGAAGTTGGAGGTATTCACTGTCTAACTCTAAGAAAAATAAACACCAAGCAAGGTTCTTCAGATATGGCTGTGGTAAGAGCTTCTGCATCTCCCATGGTGGGTGCAAATTTTGCAAGAATCTGTTTAGAATGTGCCAATTCCTAGAGCAGCAATGACATTTCCTAGACTCACTGGCAGCAACGGCATGTTGATTCATTTGTATATCCTGCTTTGTATAGTGCCTATGTTCAAATACACTTGCACCCAGAGACCATTTATAAATGCTATTTTTACACATGCACCTGCAGAGCAATGGGGACTGACTATTTGGGGTCTGGCTCTTATTATGGGAATAAGAATAAAAGGATCAAAGAAAACCACTCTCATTCTCTTTGAGAGATGAAATACACTGCCCTAAATATGCCCCTTTGGCATAAGGATTGTTTTGAGCAGAGGGCACTTCAGATTTATCAGGCATGGGAAGAAGTCTCCTGGAGCATTCATTATCTGACTCAAAGCAGAAACTTCTGAGGAATGAGAATAGTAATAAATCCTCTGTGCCAGGGGAGTTTTATGGCCATGAAGAAAATAAGAAATCTTTCTGAAGATGTATCTGTGCAAACAATTCTTACTTTGCTGGTTCCCCATATATTTACCATCCTAGGGCTTGCTGCTGTGAGACCCCACAACCTTTCCCTTTGTCTTATCACTTCTTCCCAGGTTTTCTGTTCTCTGTTAAGGTGACTCATAACCCAACATCCTAGCACTCCTTTACTGTCCTTTGCTGAGTTTCTGCCCTGCTTGCTACACAAGTCATTTGTTTGTTAATCTACCTTTTGTTGGTAAAAATTTTACGTTCCTATCTAGGGAGCCAAATAAAGTAGAAA
The DNA here is from genome assembly GCA_902729485.2 of Mus minutoides. Taxonomy (NCBI): domain Eukaryota; kingdom Metazoa; phylum Chordata; class Mammalia; order Rodentia; family Muridae; genus Mus; species Mus minutoides. The sequence continues at coordinate 19,877 of LR751469.1, forward strand.
GGGATTTTTAAAAATTCCTTCCCCTGAAATGCAATCACTTAAATCTAACTACTACACATTCTTTCTTTAAATACTTATTGCAGTAAATTCTCTTCTTTTGCTGGAGATTAAAAGTCAAGGTCCTCATGACTGAGTAGTTCGTGGTATAACAGTTAGGAGTTACTAAGATATGTACACACAAAGTCTTGTGGAAAGACTAGGTTTGGAAGGTGGATTAGCTATGGTAGGTTTTTCTAAGTTTTAAATGGCATTCATTATTGCATGTGATATCATAATGCAGACACACTTGTAGCATGATTACAGTCACATTTGTTATGTGAATATTTGGTATAAACTTGAAACAACGTTATTCCTCTTTTCCTGATAACATTATATCTCTAACGAGGATGGTCCTATAGACCATGGTAGGACATCAAATCCGTAGTTCCGAGAAACCAATGAATCCCTCTTCATTTATTCTGTCTTTCTTTACCTTATTTACCAACCTCAACCGTTTACCGTGGTCTTTAGAGACAAGACTTGTCACCTGGTGTCAAGAGAGTACAAATGAAAGAGCTCTATGCATGCTCAGGTTGATAGATAAATCAGTTTCCCAAAGGTTAAAATATGACTGAAGTTCATAATTTAAGTCATCGTATAGCATCATATAGACATAATTTAAGACATCATCTATATTTGTTAGTGTATTCAAACAAGTCAGCTAGTCATGGAAAAAATGCAGAGATCCTCTATGTTATCCACAGTGTGAACTCTGGAAGAGGCACTCTTAGAAGGTGGTGGAAATTGAAAGATGTGGTCTACTGAAAGGAAGTTAGGTCAATGGAAGTATAGGGTTGAAATAAATTATAGATCCCAGACCCTTTTCTTTCTTTCTCTCTTGCCTCCTAGTCACCAGAAAGGAAGTGTTCCTTCTATCATGTGCTCTGAGCCATGGCATTCTGCGTTCCTCAGGTGCAAAGTGATGTAGCCTTGTGACCAAGGACTGATGGCTCTCCTAAGCTGATTATCTCAGACACTTTTTTTATAGTGATGGAAAAGCAATGTACATGAGGACCTGGAGTCTTTCCATTCCTTGTCATTAGTTAGAAAGGCAGTGTATCTGATATCCACCTAAGACACTTAGGAGAGAAGAATCCTTTCCAGTAGCTACATCTCAAAGCACAAATTCTGTGAAAAAAATAATTTTTTGTATTTTCAACGAGCACTTCCTTGATAAGATCCAACATTATCACTTACTTTCTGTGTAAGGTGAGCAATCTTTTACCTCATAATAAAATTGGGGTAATAGCAATTGGGCCAGGAGGATGATAAGCAGAATAATTGTAGAGAAAGTAATATGGTATCAGACACACTGTAAGACTCTAATAATAGCCATTGTTGCTGTTCTGATTAATTTTGTTATTGTTAATGCATCTTGGATTTTGCTTTTATTAAAGCTATTTTATTCTCTATTTTTAAATTAAATGCAAATAACCAAGCCTACAGCAGAACATTTAGCAAAAATAAAATGATTATGTGATTAATTTTAATGTGACCCCATTAACTATGAAACATTTGGCCAAACAAAGAACCAATCAGATCTTGTTACAGTGACTTTCTAACATGATTTCCTTACATGCATTACCTGGCCTCCTGCAAGGTGCAATTCACAATTTAAAGAGAACAGGCTTCTGGGGTACAGAAGTATGAGCTCTTTTGTGCATATACCCTCTAAACTAGGATGATGCCAGTGCTACTCAGTGTGTGCTCAACCTCCTCCTGTTGTGCCCACTATGGCTCTTCCTATGATCACTTACATTTATGCACATGTACTATCCTGCACACTGGGACAGTTTATCCCAGCAAGTGTTGGTCTAGGAAGGATTCCTATTATTGTGTTTAAGAGAGTCTTAAACATTTCATAGATTCACCTGCCTGTTTAATTATATATCCATGCAAAAAGGTTTCCCAGCTAGGTATACATTCCAAGCTGTTCTTACGTAAATGTTTAAACATCTAGCCTCCTCTGTTTGCTCAAGAAACAGACTTTGCTTGGGAAGCTAGGCTCACTCGAAGTGGAGAATCTATAGAAATTTCTACATCTTGCAAATATATCTATGCATATAAGTGTATGAATAATTATTATTTATTAATCAAGCTTAACAAAAAAGACGATTCTTTTCTTTTGCCTACACTGCTTGCCAAAGTTGCAAGTAATTATGTTTTCTGGCATTTTAAAATGAAAGAGGCACAAAGGAGACTCTTGATTTTTACCATTTTCCGAGTAGAATAAGAGCCCACTCAATTTAACCACACAGAGCATTTTTCTTCTTTAAATAAATGGGAATAACAGCCAGGTATGGTACCACAACTTTCCAGGACTTGGAAAGTATAAACAGGTATATTGCCTCAAGTTCAAGACCGTCAAGATCTACATAGTGGTGCCCAGTCTAGCCTTGGCTACAAAGTTAGATCCTGTCTTAAAATGAAGTAGAGACATGAAGAAGACATTAACTTCCAGCAACCACTATTGTGTCCCCAATTTTTATAAGGTTGTCATCCAAGGAGTATAACAAAAATGGAATCATAAAGAAAATAGAATAAAACATTTTAAGTAAATAAATTCCAAGTGCATTACAAGAAGCTTTCCCTATTTTGTATAAACAATGCAAATTAGTTCTCTTAGTTCTATAGTGAGCATATAAATGTAAACATTACCAAATATATGAAAATATCATTAAAAACCATATTCCTTATCTCTAATAATTTTCTTGCTCTCTTTATTATTAGTTGTTATTATTTGTGTATTATATGATCTATCCTCTAAGTAAACTCTGTATGTAATATAAGATTTCTATTATAAGCAGTATCGACACAAGTCTCTAAAACACACTCCTATTGCGTAACTGTTTTCACAGATACTTCCCCATTTCTCTCCCCTTGACTTCCTGCAAGTAGCACCCTTCATTGCACTTATATGGGTTCCACTGTTTTATATGCCATGAATGGGATCCTATTATATTTGTCCTCTCTGTCTTATTTCACTTAATTAAATGCCTTTCAGGGTTTCAAATATGATTCATGTTCTTAATAGAAATACTTCTCCTTTGCAATGCCACACAGTGCTCCATGATATGTTTGTACGAAGTATGCTTTATCCACTTATCTACCACTTAGTGATTAAGTTGGTTTTATGTCTTGGGCATTACATATAGACCTGCAATGATCAAAGAAGAACAGATATCTCATTATATCCTAATTTCAGCACTTTTGGAAAAGTCATACTAACTGTGTATAGATTAAATATTGGTTGGTACACCCAGAAGTACATAGATGCTTCTTGTGCTAGTTTCTATTTTCTCATTGAAAACTGAACAATCTGAAAGACAAATGGCTAATGAGGAGTCAGAAGTTGAAAGAAATGAGTTGATATATAAGTGGACTGCATCACGGACATTTAAAATATGATCTTGTCAGGATCAAATCTCAGATCAATTAAATCACAGTCTTCATGGTTTGCACATAGGTATCACAATTTTTGTAGCCATGTAGCTATATTTATGTGAAGGAACACACCCATAAGGGTATACCTCTAATAGTTTTGTTATAAGGCACCAGCTGCTCTTTTAACCCTAGTGCTCAATACATCACCTGGCATTAGTAAACATAAGTAGTTGTTCACATTTCTCATTTACCCCCCCCCCCATCTTTCTGGTATGATTCCTAGCTTACTCAGAGATGAATGTTTTGCAGTCATTGTAGTCATTGTGGAAGTCTGTAAAATTGTTAGTGCAGCCTCCACCCTAGAGTTTATAATGGAAGATAGTGTTACAAATGTACATTTTTAAGATGTTCACACATGAGGCTGATTCTGCCCAGACCAACACTGAAAATGACAACTACAGTTGAGGGGGAACTGTGTTTTAATAAGATTTCTCTTTCGTGTGATTCATATCACAAGGTGATGTTTGAAAACAGCTCTAACTATTAATAAAAGTAGCTGCTTAATCTTTCTCCTGGATAGCTCTGAGTACTTTTAAGTCTTCAAGCCATAGTGATATCAAACTCTCATTTTTATTTTTCTTCATAAAAATTGATTTCTATATTTCTGCTCAGACCCCTTCTAGCTCAGTGAACTACATAATTTTCCACACAGCTTAGTAGAAAATGGAAATGAATGTTTCTCACTAAACGAGTTGAAGCAAATTTTCAGACTTTGAAGGAAAACATGCTGTTACCTCTTATAGGTTTTGTAGTACTAGAACTGACAAGATTTCATCTTCAAGACTTTAACATATGCACTCTCAGAAACTGGTTAGAAAGATACACAGTATCTCTGCTAAAATTATATGAAACTTAGAAATAAAAATGTAGGAATCACATCCTTTGAATAACAGAGTCAATGAGCACTCAAGGATGAAGCTCCTTAGTTCATTCCAGCTTTTAAGATTAATTATAAGTCATTCTTATTAGCTATCAAATGTCATGAGAACTGTTGTATAATGCAGTAAGTGTGGAAAAAGTATATTTTCCTCTTGAAAACTAATGAGAGGATATACTGGGTTCTCAAACAAATAAGTATGATGTAATACATATACTAATTACCTTAAATTAGTCATTCTATAATTAGATATTTTCTTAATTTACATTTCAAATGCTATTCCAAAAGTCCCTTCCCCCCTCCCCCCTCCCCCTACCCCTCCCTGCTCCCCTGCCCACCCACTCCCACTTCTTGGCCCTGGCATTCTCCTGTATTGGGGCATATAAAGATTGCAGTACCAAGGGGCCTCTCTTCCCAATGATGGGTGACTAGGCCAACTTCTGCTACATATGGAGCTAGAATTTTTGTTGAGGAAGAAAAAAAATAGTTCTAGGGACAGATCGTGGTAAAAATTGTGTAGACAATGGCAATTATTATACAATCTGCCCTTGCTTGATGTACATATTATGCACTGAAAATAACTAAACTTCATGCAATCTACAGACATTCATATATAGAAAAATACATCTAATGTTCACATTCAGATGTGTTCCTTGTTTATATACTAGTATATGTGCATATGTTCCTTTATTTATTGATTGATTGATTTACTTATTTATTTATTTATTTTTGTTTTATTAGAGACAGGGTTTCTCTGTATAGCCTTGGCTGTCCTAGAACTCACTTTGTAGACCAGACCAGCCTTGAACACAGAAATCCGCCTGCCTCTGCCTCCCAAATGCTGAGATTAAAGGCATGTGCCACCACTGCCCAGCTATATCTTTCCTTTTTAAAATGAAGAGCAGTTGAAGAGTGGCTTCTATCTGCTTTTACCTACTTGTTCTGAGCTTTTTACATTTTAAGAATTTGAACTTAGCACTATGTGGTAAATATTTCACAACACAGACAGATAGTGCCAACACATCGATTTTCTGGTTAACAAAATCTTCTTGTATTCTCTCTGGGCACTTCTCAAGCTTGCACCTGCAGGAACCACAGTGCAATGCAATGACTTCTAATTTCTACCTCTCAAATATCAAAATATTTTGTCTTTTCTAATTTTTCAGCCTTCATTAATTTCTACTAGCTAAAGGAGAGGTCAAGCTACTCCTTTTAAAATATGTTTTCATGCTAGTCAAGTAAGTGTGGGAAGCATGTCAAACAAGTACTCTCTTTAATTTATAATCACACTACCCCAGTCATTAACTTTACTATTTCCAGTATTTGAAGCATTTAAAAACATAATCAGAAAAAATTGTACACACCAAATACCTCGTGTTTAATGGAGAGAGAGAGAGACAAGAAATATTAACAATAAGTGAACTTAAAATAACCACACAATCTAAGGATTAGAGCTGATTTATAATGTAAAAGCCCATCCAGTGCAAGATGACTTCAAGTTAGAAATAGCAGAGCTCAGAAATAACTGTGGGGACTTGACAATGGAAGTGAATTAAAAGGTAGTGAATATTAGAGTACATAGAGCAAATTCAGAATCACAAAAGACAAAACAGGGTGAGGTGATAAGGTAAGAAGAGTACAACGTTTAGAGAGTCAATCAGGGCAGTCTCCATATGAGGAAAGGTTTCTCATTTATCTTTTGGGAAAAATAACAATGGGGGGGATCTGGATGAAAACATTTTTGGCATAAAATGTGGAAGTCCTAGTAAAAACTACTTTTATGTCCAGCCTATTGAACAAATTTTAGCAGGTACACAGACAGGGAAGAAAAAAAAAAGCAGGTGATTTACAGGGGAAAGGAGGGTAAGGTATAAGATGTCTTAGGATGTCATTAAGGACTTTGGCTTTTACTGTGAATGAGCTCTCACAGAATCCTACAAATCCAAGGGAAGTTTACAACTTTGTTTATCACAATAAACGCTAAAAGCCTTTTCATCAAGACCTACTAATTTATCTTCTGCCCTGACCTTGAAAGAAAATGAGGGGAAAGATGTTGATTGAGCTCCTCTTAGAAAACTGACAAACAATGTAGTGGTTTTGTTGGGTGTTATTATATGGACTTCCTGGCTTCCATCATCTGGACTTCTCTGAGCTCAGTCCTCTCTCACCCAACTCAGGGTACCCACCTAGGCTATAATATGCTAAAAGGGAAGTCCAATAATTGTCTGGCTCTGCATTTCATCTAGATAAGAAATACTTTATGAAATCACCTCTTGAGAATGCAACCTTAGTACAAATCATCAGAGACTATAGATAGGCATTTATATTTTCTCAGGAGATGAAAGTGTATATCCTCTAATAGCATGTTCAGTTGTCACAGAGTCCATTTTATATGTATTCAGAATATTTATTGAGCAAATGTTTCTAGCATCTACAAACAGGTATGCCGATTTTTACAGGAAGCTATGATGTGGGACACACACTGTATTTATTTGGGAGAAGTATCCACTGTTACAGAGGACAGCCTTTAAGTTGCTAAGATTTCTAAGAGGGAGATGAAGTCAAGTCAGAGATAAATAAAATTCCCAGTTAGGAGCCACTCACCAGCAACCACAGACTTGGGGTTGGGGGAGGGGGGAGTCATAAAATATCTGGACAGTTCCAGTCAGGCATCATTTCTAACTTTCATTTGTTTGGTGACAAGAAGAACTCAATGGGGAATGTTTTAAAGTAGCTATAGGAGAGGCAGCTGAAAATGGAAAACTATAATTATGAGAAGGGGGTTTCCGAAAGCATGGGGATAAATCCTAGAGCTAAGATATGTGAAGCTGAATCCAAAGGATGGACCCAATGACTGCGGCTGACAGGGATCCATCCCACAATCAGCCACCAAACATAGACACTATAGCATATGCCAGCAAGATAGTGCTGAAAGGGCCCGGATATAGCTGTCTCGTGGGAGACTATACCAGTGCCTGGCAAACATGGAGGTGGATGCTCACAGTCAGCTATTAGATGGAACACAGGGTTCCCAAGAAAGGAGCTAGAGAAAGTACCCAAGGAGCTGAAGGGGTCTTCAACCCTATAGGTGGAAGAATAACATGAACTAACTAGTACCCACTGAGCTCATGTCTCTAGCTGCATATATAGAAGAGGATGGCCTAGTTGGCCATCATTGGGAAGAGAGGCCCCTTGGTCATGCAGACTGTATATGCCCCAGTACAGGGGAACACCAGGGCCAAGATGTGGGAGCGGATGGGTAGGGGAGCAGGGCCGGGAGGGGGGGTGTATAGGGAACTTTCTGGATAACACTTGAAATGTAAATGAAGAAATTATCTAATAAAAGTTGGAAAAATAAAAAAAATGATATGTAGAATAAACAGGATCCAGTAAAATGGGAAAATGGATGGGGAAAATATGAATGAACAGGATTACAGGACAAAAGAGTGAGATGGGGGAAAGACATGAACATCAAAAGAAACCTAGTGAGATGGCCCCTGCCCTGGGCCATGACCCTGAGTTCAGATCTTAGTACTGATACCGTAATCTTGACAAGGTTAAAATCCATTTAGATAGACATTCGTTTTATATTATCATGTCTAATATAGCAGCAACACCCACACCTTGCTTAGAAATCTTCCATAGGCAGATTTCAAAAACTCAAGCCAAGAAGCACCATGGGATTTCATGACTTGGTGCTTGGTTATCTGTTGGAAAGCCACAACGCTTCTGCTCTGATGTTCTGAGGAGTGATAGGGACAAGAGAAACAGTTTCATGTGCCCTGTGGCTATCCATCAGTCCAGAAGTGAAAGAAAAACTTTTCCAACTGCTTTTTCATACTCAAATCGTGTTAAATTTGAAATCGACAGCTGTGCACTTTAACCACATTCTCTTGCGTGATTTATGCCAATTGCACTCCTTAAATAAAGCTTCCACTTGAGCTGTGGAAATAGATTTCCTGCCTGAACAACTCGTTCTGCTAGAAATAAGTGTTGAGTCAGATCTGTGACAAAGACGCTTCCAAAAGGAATACGCACCACCAACAACCTCTTCCTATCTGCGGTGGATTTGTGTTTGGTGCCAGGGAATCTTTCTGTAATGCTTTTGGTATACGTTCTCCCATAGAATCAGAGTAAAGTACATTTCTGGGGAATGGGAATTACCTGGAGGGCAATTTAAAGTACCTTTCCAGGCTTGAAAATGCAATGTAAAATAGATATGCACTCTAACAGTTACTTCTCTTCTCCACTTTGAGGGCCACAAAAGTAAAAGCATATTTTAAAGACATAATCTGAAAGAAAAGAACTCTAGAATTTGTTCCACTTTCATTTTTCTAAGGAAAAAGTTGCTTTTGCAACTTCATGATAAATAAAAGCCATCTGATGAACATTTTCTTCGTTGCTTATATACATTATGACAGGCACTTTATGTGTTATCTCACTTTATTCTTAAAACAACCTTAAGTTGAAAGCATGACGATTTCTTGGAAACTGCAAACTAAAGCCTTTAGATATAGCTTCTAGACCATGAACTACTAAAAGTCAAAACCAAGATTAGCTTATTCCAAACTATTTAACCAGTAGCATATGTGGCTTCAAGTTGGAACATCTTTATTAGAAGGTATGTGTCATGGGTTTCTAAGGGAAATACCTGGACAAAGGTTACACAAAATATGAAGAATATTAAGAATAAAATTTGAAATAAAAACCTATAAAAAAGTTAGAGACAACAATTAAGTAGACTATATAAGATGTAAATGAAAAAAAAAAAAAAACCCGCCGGGCGTGGTGGCGCATGCCTTTAATCCCAGCACTCGGGAGGCAGAGGCAGGCAGATTTCTGAGTTCGAGACCAGCCTGGTCTACAAAGTGAGTTCCAGGACAGCCAGGGCTATACAGAGAAACCCTGTCTTGAAAAACCAAAAAAAAAGATGTAAATGTACTGATTGATTTCTATCATATATGAGAACTTGATACAATTGAGAAGCAGTCAGAAATATATAGGGACATTCTGAGAGAAACTGCTTACAGTATCAAGAGTCCAGGCCATCATAAACAATATTTCACATTATTATCTAGAAATAGATTTTAATAACAGTATATCAAGCAGGATTTTTAACATGATATTTCTGTATAAGAATTAAATTTCTCTTTTATGTATTTATGTCCATCCTTTACTCTTGTGTGCACATACATGTGTGTGCATGCATGCAGAGGACAGGGATTGAGATCATGTGTCCTTTTCAATTACTTTCTACCATATGTTTTGAGAGCCTGTCTCTCACTGGACCTGGACATTACCTTTCAGTTATACTGACTGGCCAGAAATGGGTCCTGTTTGTCTTCAAGCCCAGGGATTATAGGAACATACTGCTGCTGCCCTATCTTTGTACACGAATCCTGGGGATCTGCAATGGGATTCTTCTCAGATAATCAGAGAACAGAACAGACATGCCTTCATGTCTTACTTGTGGCCAATCTTAATGCTAACAATATTCATTTACAACTTTCCATATTCCTCACGAAGCCTTCACAGAATTTCCCCCATTCAGATGCATTTTATTTACAACAAAATTGAACTACACAAAGATTAAATTTCTTTAAGGTTAAAATATCTAGAAATGGCTGCTTCCAAAAACTGCACAGGCACTTGGCTATGCTACAATTTTTTACACTGTGGCTGTGAAGGAATGCCTGCAAAATCCAATGCTCTTACTGGCATTTAGTTTGTTTCCTTAAGGCCTCTGAACATTAATATAGCATGAAAATATACTGTGTGCAAATTTTTCTGTGGTGCTTCAGAACAAAATTTTAATGCAGGAAAAGAGTAATTATGAATGTGATAAAGATACTACCAAGTTTTCACAAGTGACATGGAAGGCACGCCGTCAGAGAAGCAGGAAGCTTCTGAAGTTGTGTGCCATTTTCTCCAACAGTTGTCCATTTAGATTTCAGTCCCACTCAAGAGGCAGGAACCCATGTCTGCATCTGTAAACCTAGCCAGCAATCCAAGGATGGGGAGGACATGGACTGTTGAAGAGAAAACTACTGCAATTTTCTTAAGCCAATACAATTCCTACATACTAATCCTTACACTCACCAAGAAGATTCTTCTTGCAACAGACAAGAGACTGTTACAGAGAGCCACAACTGGTCAAAAATAAGATTAAGTGATTATGACTGTAGTCTGCCCAGTACCAGATGATACATCTATAGCATAATCCCTACACCTAACTCTCAGGGAACATAACAGAAGAAAGTGTGGAAAAGTATGAGGAGAGAGGACCAGGAAGTTGGCTTCAAGATTGTCTTCTAGATCTAACAGAAAAGCTGTCCCCATGAAAACTTAGCAATATGATTGCCTAATCAATACCTGAACAGAAAACAACATATGAAATCCCATACAGATGGGAGAAATCTCACAGGGCTCCACCCCTAGATGAAGAACTACAGACAATTAATAACTGCTAAGAGAGGGAGAAGTGCTCTTAACCAGGAATGAGTGTCCTAACTGGTTACCCAATACTAAGATTACTAAGTGGCCATCTTTAAAAGCATACATGCAAGCAACACTAACCAGACTCCCCAACTTTGTGTGTGTGTGTGTGTGTATATAATATAATATAATACTCATATATATATATATATATATATATATAGAGAGAGAGAGAGAGAGAGAGAGAGATGATAGATAGATAGATAAATAGATAGATAGATAGATAGATAGATGATAGATAGATAATAGATGATAGATAGATAGATAGATAGATAGATAGATAGATAGATGATAGATGATTGATAGATAGATGAAGATAGATAGATAGATAGATAGATAGATAGATAGATAGATAGATAGATAGATAGATAGATAGATAATCATGTGTGTCAGTGAGTGTTGTTTAGTTTGAGTAGGAATGCCCCCTTTGCTTAGACTCATATATTTGAGTGCTTTGTCATCAGGGAATAGCACTGAGAAGGAATAAAAGGATAAGAAAGTGTGATCTTGTTGAAGTTGTATTGCTTTGTTGGAGGAAGTATTTCACTGGGGGTGTGCTTTGAGGTTTAAAAAAGCCCACACCAGGCCCAGTCTTCCTCCCTCCCTCCCTCCCTCCTTTCCTCCTCCCTCCCTCCTCCCTCCATCCCTCCACCTCTTCCTCCCCCTCCCCCCTCCTCCAACCATTCCCTCTCCCTCTCTCTGCCATGCTCCCAGTGCCCTGGTGATAATGGATTAACCCTCTCAAACTATAAGCAAGTGTCTAGTTAAATGCTTTCTTTTGTGAGAGTTGCCTTGTATTTCTTGTATTTCTTCACAGCATTAGAACAGTGACTAAAACAACTTATGCATTTCTATTTGTGTGCAAGGAACAATAATACGCTTTTAAAAGGCTAAGAATTTGAGAAGAAGCTGGGGTGAATATATGTTGTATTGGAGGGACAGGAAGGGAAAATAATGTCATTATATTTAAGAATAACATAATATTTAAACGGTTAGTGTAAAAATGTTATTGTTATTTTAAATAATACTTTCTCATTTTAAAAGTGTTAAGAATCATTTCTGTATTTTTGCCATCCTCTCCCTTGTCTATCATCAATATTTAAATTTTTTTCTTTGATTTATAATGGTTTCCTCTTATCTTCTGGATTCTGGTCCCTTTTTTTTGGCTATATGTTAAAACTACTTCCTCTAAACTAACAAAACGTTTGGCATTCTGTGCTGCTAGAAATTCTGCTGCAGCTTTGTTAAAATAAGCTGAGAAATATAAACATAGGGTAGGTGATTGATGGACACATTCATTCCAGGTGCACAAGCTTAATTGGAAACTAAAAATCTCAGTCCCCTAGCCCTCATTCTGACAAGTTTAAATGACCAGTGCCAGGGCCCTCTGAAATATCTATTTTTTATGGTCTTCAACCTTCTGAATACTTACTTCCTTCTTCCTGTCAAAAACTATGTTATCAAATGTATTTGACTCCTCAGGATGCACTTTACTATAGGAGGCAAATCTCTTTTCTCTTCTGTTAGGAACCAGAATTGATATCTACCTCATAGAATTGTTTCAAAAGGCAGTGTGATTCATGCAATACATTTTGGAGTCTCAAGGTGGATGCCAAAAATTTCTTAAATGCTATATATTTAATAATATTGACTCCCCCTGAGGGAATGCATTATAATAAAGAATAACATTAAGGCTTTATGGGAATAAGCAAGGTTTACAGCTAGCAGAGTTACTGGGGGTTATTCAGATCTTGATGTCCTATGGCATCTGTGAACAAGCCAGAGAGGAACTAAGGTCAAGCATGAAGCGTGGTCAGACATAAACCTAAGACCCAAGATGCCCTTTACCTTTAGGAAAGGGAGAACAGGAACAAATTTCTCCACACAGGTGTTACTGAATTTGACCAAAAGAGCAGAAGAAAAATAATAGCATGGCAGATGGAAATTAGAACATAAAAGGAGATATGTGAGTTTCAGTGTACAGATCCTATTAATAGAGATTTGCAAAATTGATGAGTTTTAAATGGCCTAGCCAACCTTTGCTGAAGATAATTCAATTTCAATTTAAATGATATAGGTAAGTCAGACATAAAATAATGGAAAATGAAAAATATATCATAAAATGCTAATCAAAAAAAACAGATGATGCTTTCTAGTAATACCAGCGATTTTTTTTAATTCCCAAGAAGGAACAAGCAAAAGAACCTAGCTGTAAACTCATCAAGACATGCCAACCCTAAAATGTGCCATCATTGTATCAGTAGGCATGGCTTGCTAGGCAGAGGTGATTGTAGCTTATGAGGGTCATGGTAAAATGAGATCAGCAAACATCCTTCGCCCCCAGTCTCAGCACCATGAAAGATAGCCAGTAGAGATGAAGCTCCTAGATCAGTATTTGATTTCTCTGTCTTTGTGATTCTCTTAGGTCTCACTACGAAGTTCCAGAGGGCAACTGAGAACACTGTAGCAGCTTACAATGTTTGTGAGTCAACAACTTAAAAAGAAGCAACCCATTCCTACTATTGAGGTTTTAATCTTGTAATTTGTGGTATTCTGTAGGAGTGTTGTTGCCCATTGAACGTAACTCTATTAAAACACTTTTGTATATATGTATCTGTATATGAATATTATATGTCTATCTTTTAAGAACCTTCAATAGTAGGTTAGCATGTAATTTTTATTTTTATTTTGAATTATATATTTTCTTTATTCACATTTCAAATGTTATCCCCTTTCCTGGTTTCCCATCCAAAAGCCCCCTATCCCCTCCTCACTCCTACTTCCTGGCCCTGGCATTCCCCTACACTGGGGCATTGTGCATTCCTTCACAGGACCAAGAGCCTCTCCTCCCACTATTATCTGGAGAAGGAAATTGAAAAAGATCTCAGAGGATGGCGAGATCTCCCATGCTCATGGATTGGCAGGATTAATATAGTAAAAATGGCCATCTTGCTGAAATCAGTATACAGATTCAATGCAATCCCCATCAAAATTCCACCATATAACTGTTAAAAGCACATTTCCTGTTATGTATCCCTTCCCACTTCATTCCTCTACTCTTCACAGCATGGGAGATGGGAAGTAGACACATATCCAACCCCTAAATGAGGAGCTGTTCGTATTTGATAATTGTTGGTAAAGGTAGTGTCAATTTTCTTTAGTGGTATGAGCTCTGGTATATTGACCACATGCCAGGGCAGTCCCATACACAATATTAGTGGGCCAGAAAAAACTAAACGTAATGAATATCAGAGAGAGAAGGAGGGTCAGGGAGAAAGGGGGGGAGGGGGTAAAGTTGAGGAGAGAACTGAGTTGGTAAACATTTAAGGGTATATATGACAGTAGTGAGAAGAAGGTTAAACTGGATAAACACATTCTCATAAATGAAAAACTCTCAAATATTTAAGAAAATATTATATTTAAGAAATCAAAACAACTGCCTAAGGTCATTTTTATCCTTTTCCTCTGCATTTCTGTTTTTTGTTTCAGTTCTCTGTAGGTCTCTGCCTTAAACTCCTGCCTTGACTTCACTTGATGACAAGTTGTGAGATATATATATATATATATTTCCTCTTTAAGTTGCTGACTTAGTTAGGGTTTCATTACCATGAAAAGACTCCATGACCATGGGAACTCCTTAAAACAAAACATTTTTTTATTAGATATTTTCTTAATTTACATTTCAAATGCTATCCCGAAAATCCCCTCCCCGCTCGCCCTCCCTGCTCCTCTGCCCACCCACTCCCACTTCTTGGCCCTGGCGTTCCCCTTTATTGGGGCATATAAAGTTTGCAGTACCAAGGGGCCTCTCCTCCCAATGATGGCCGACTAGGCCATCTTCTGCTATATATGGAGCTAGAGACACGAGTTCTGGGGGTTCTGGTTAGTTCATATTGTTGTTCCTCTTCTAGGGTTGCAGACCCCTTCAGCTCCTGGGGTTCTATCTCTAGCTTCTCCAATGTGGGCCCTGTGCTCCCTCTTATGGATGACTGTGAGTATCCACTTCTGTGGGAGTCAGCTATATCAGGGTCCCTTCAGTAAACACTTGCTGTCCTATGCAATAGTGTCTGAGTTTAGTGACTGATTATGGGATGGATCCCTGGTGGGTTAGTCTCTGTATGGTCCATCCTTTCATCTTAGCTCTAAACTTTTTCTTTGTAACTCCTTTCATTTTGTTTCCTATTCAAAGGAGGAATGAAGTATCCACATGCTGGTCTTCCTTCTTGATTTTCTTGTGCTTTGCAGATGGTATGGCTCAGCCATTAAAGGCTAGGCTCACAACCAAAAACAAAACATTTAATTGGAGCTAGCTTACAGTTTCAGTCCATTATCATCACAACAGGAAGTATTGTAGCCTTCAGGCATATATGGTGCTAGAGAAGGAACTGAACATTTACATCTTGATCTGAAGAAAGTCAGAAGGAGACTATCTTCTATAGGCAGCAAGGAATAGGGTCTGGATCACACTGGACCAGACATAAGTCCTCAAAGGCCCATCCCCACAGTCCTCTAACAAGACTATCCCTCCTCCAATAAGGCCACACCTCCTAATAGTGCCACTTTACATGACCCAAGAATATTCAAACCTTCACAGTTGCTTTTGTTTATAATGTTTATCAAAACAGAAGTAAGCTAACTAACATACCAGGTATTACTCTCAGTTAAATATTAATTCTACCAAACTTTATATTTTTGTTTTGTTTTGGTTTTTTAAGTTGAATATTCTTTTTAATCTAATTTGGGTGCTTTCGTTTTATATGTTTATTTTAGATATGCTTTGTCTTTATTAATATAGTATTTTATATTTTGTTAACAATTACAGTGAATTTCTATTTATGCTTAAGAGAAGTAACATCTTTACTATAGTAAATAATTCGATTGTGAACATTTTAGGTTTCTTTATATACAAACCTAGAAGAAGAATGTGAGGCAGAAACCATGGAGCAATGTTCAGAGTGAACTTGCTAACACTCTGACTTTCTCAGCAGGCTTTTTATATAGCCCAGGCCCAGCTATCTAGAGATGTAACACTCACAATGTAACACTCACAGTGGGTAATTCCACATTTATCATCAATCAAGACAATGCCCCACAGATATTTCCACAGGCTAGTGTGCTAAAGAAAATTCTTTAACTGAACTTCCCCTTCCTTGGAAGTTTCTAGCTAACAACCAAGATTAGCAATTACACATGATAGTATAATAAGAAAATGAAAATCCATAATGAAAATTATTTGATCATTAAATCTAAAATACCTTACATTTACTGAAGTAATAAGATGATGGTGGTGAAAACTCCACCAGAGAAGTCCTAAACCTGATAAACAGCTTCAGTGAAGTAGCTGGATATAGAATTAACTCAAATAAATCGATGGCCTTTCCCTATACAAAGGATAAATGGGCTGAGAAAGAGATCAGGGAAACAACACCCTTCACAATAGTCACTAAAAATATAAAATATCTTGGTGTAACTCTAACGAAGGAAGTGAAAGATTTGTATGATAAGAACTTCAAGTCTCTGAAGAAAGAAATTGAAGAAGATCTCAGAAGATGGAAGGATCTCCCATGCTCATGGATTGGCAGAATCAATGTAGTAAAAATGGCTATCATGCCCAAGGCAATCTACAGATTCAATGCAATCCCCATAACAATTTCAACTCAATTCTTCAATGATCTAAAAAAGACAATTTGCGAGTTCATCTGAAATAACAAAAAACCTAGACTAGCAAAANCTAGCTGTGTCCGCTGGGCTCAGAGGAAAGATGGCGCGGCGGCGCGGTTCTGGCTGGGGGAGGCCCAGCCTCCGGTGGGGCGGAGTTCTCAGTTCCTGCCCCTGGAGTGAACTGCTGCCCCGCTGCTCCCAAAACCACCTCTGCACTCACGCGTAACCCCAATGCGATCTTAAAGTCCTGGGGTGTCCCTAGCTGTGTCTGCTGGGCTCAGAGGAAAGATCTCTTTGTGATTCTCTTAGGTCTCACTACGAAGTTCCAGAGGGCAACTGAGAACACTGTAGCAGCTTACAATGTCTGTGAGTCAACAACTTAAAAAGAAGCAACCCATTCCTACTACTGAGGTTTTAATCTTGTAATTTGTGGTATTCTGTTGGAGTGTTGTTGCCCATTGAACGTAACTCTATTAAAACACTTTTGTATATATGTATCTGTATATGAATATTATATGTCTATCTTTTAAGAACCTTCAATAGTAGGTTAGCATGTAATTTTTATTTTTATTTTGAATTATATATTTTCTTTATTCACATTTCAAATGTTATCCCCTTTCCTGGTTTCCCATCCAAAAGCCCCCTATCCCCTCCTCACTCCTACTTCCTGGCCCTGGCATTCCCCTACACTGGGGCATTGTGCATTCCTTCACAGGACCAAGAGCCTCTTCTCCCACTATTATCTGGAGAAGGAAATTGAAAAAGATCTCAGAGGATGGCGAGATCTCCCATGCTCATGGATTGGCAGGATTAATATAGTAAAAATGGCCATCTTGCTGAAATCAATATACAGATTCAATGCAATCCCCATCAAAATTCCACCATATAACTGTTAAAAGCACATTTCCTGTTATGTATCCCTTCCCACTTCATTCCTCTACTCTTCACAGCATGGGAGATGGGAAGTAGACACATATCCCACCCCTAAATGAGGAGCTGTTCATATTTGATAATTGTTGGTAAAGGTAGTGTCAATTTTCTTTAGTGGTATGAGCTCTGGTATATTGACCACATGCCAGGGCAGTCCCATACACAATATTAGTGGGCCAGAAAAAACTAAACGTAATGAATATCAGAGAGAGAAGGAGGGTCAGGGAGAAAGGGGGGGAGGGGGTAAAGTTGAGGAGAGAACTGAGTTGGTAAACATTTAAGGGTATATATGACAGTAGTGAGAAGAAGGTTAAACTGGATAAACACATTCTCATAAATGAAAAACTCTCAAATATTTAAGAAAATATTATATTTAAGAAATCAAAACAACTGCCTAAGGTCATTTTTATCCTTTTCCTCTGCATTTCTGTTTTTTGTTTCAGTTCTCTGTAGGTCTCTGCCTTAAACTCCTGCCTTGACTTCACTTGATGACAAGTTGTGAGATATATATATATATATATATATATATATATATATATATATATATATATATATATATATATTTCCTCTTTAAGTTGCTGACTTAGTTAGGGTTTCATTACCATGAAAAGACTCCATGACCATGGGAACTCCTTAAAACAAAACATTTTTTTATTAGATATTTTCTTAATTTACATTTCAAATGCTATCCCGAAAATCCCCTCCCCGCTCGCCCTCCCTGCTCCTCTGCCTACCCACTCCCACTTCTTGGCCCTGGCGTTCCCCTTTATTGGGGCATATAAAGTTTGCAGTACCAAGGGGCCTCTCTTCCCAATGATGGCCGACTAGGCCATCTTCTGCTATATATGGAGCTAGAGACACGAGTTCTGGGGGTTCTGGTTAGTTCATATTGTTGTTCCTCTTCTAGGGTTGCAGACCCCTTCAGCTCCTGGGGTTCTATCTCTAGCTTCTCCAATGTGGGCCCTGTGCTCCCTCTTATGGATGACTGTGAGTATCCACTTCTGTGGGAGTCAGCTATATCAGGGTCCCTTCAGTAAACACTTGCTGTCCTATGCAATAGTGTCTGAGTTTAGTGACTGATTATGGGATGGATCCCCGGTGGGTTAGTCTCTGTATGGTCCATCCTTTCATCTTAGCTCTAAACTTTTTCTTTGTAACTTCTTTCATTTTGTTTCCTATTCAAAGGAGGAATGAAGTATCCACATGCTGGTCTTCCTTCTTGATTTTCTTGTGCTTTGCAGATGGTATGGCTCAGCCATTAAAGGCTAGGCTCACAACCAAAAACAAAACATTTAATTGGAGCTAGCTTACAGTTTCAGTCCATTATCATCACAACAGGAAGTATTGTAGCCTTCAGGCATATATGGTGCTAGAGAAGGAACTGAACATTTACATCTTGATCTGAAGAAAGTCAGAAGGAGACTATCTTCTATAGGCAGCAAGGAATAGGGTCTGGATCACACTGGACTAGACATAAGTCCTCAAAGGCCCACCCCCACAGTCCTCTAACAAGACTATCCCTCCTCCAATAAGGCCACACCTCCTAATAGTGCCACTTTACATGACCCAAGAATATTCAAACCTTCACAGTTGCTTTTGTTTATAATGTTTATCAAAACAGAAGTAAGCTAACTAACATACCAGGTATTACTCTCAGTTAAATATTAATTCTACCAAACTTTATATTTTTGTTTTGGTTTGGTTTTTTAAGTTGAATATTCTTTTTAATCTAATTTGGGTGCTTTCGTTTTATATGTTTATTTTAGATATGCTTTGTCTTTATTAAAATAGTATTTTATATTTTGTTAACAATTACAGTGAATTTCTATTTATGCTTAAGAGAAGTAACATCTTTACTATAGTAAATAATTTGATTGTGAACATTTTAGGTTTCTTTATATACAAACCTAGAAGAAGAATGTGAGGCAGAAACCATGGAGCAATGTTCAGAGTGAACTTGCTAACACTCTGACTTTCTCAGCAGGCTTTTTATATAGCCCAGGCCCAGCTATCTAGAGATGTAACACTCACAATGTAACACTCACAGTGGGTAATTCCACATTTATCATCAATCAAGACAATGCCCCACAGACATTTCCACAGGCTAGTGTGCTAAAGAAAATTCTTTAACTGAACTTCCCCTTCCTTGGAAGTTTCTAGCTAACAACCAAGATTAGCAATTACACATGATAGTATAATAAGAAAATGAAAATCCATAATGAAAATTATTTGATCATTAAATCTAAAATACCTTACATTTACTGAAGTAATAAGATGATGGTGGTGAAAACTCCACCAGAGAAGTCCTAAACCTGATAAACAGCTTCAGTGAAGTAGCTGGATATAGAATTAACTCAAATAAATCGATGGCCTTTCCCTATACAAAGGATAAATGGGCTGAGAAAGAGATCAGGGAAACAACACCCTTCACAATAGTCACTAAAAATATAAAATATCTTGGTGTAACTCTAACGAAGGAAGTGAAAGATTTGTATGATAAGAACTTCAAGTCTCTGAAGAAAGAAACACTTCTTCTAGAGTCTTCTACCTTCCTAGAGGGTACGAGTACCTAACCGTCTTAGTTACATCATTTTTACCGATAGTACGGGTTCCGTTAGATGTCTAAGTTACGTTAGGGGTATTGTTAAAGTTGAGTTAAGAAGTTACTAGATTTTTTCTGTTAAACGCTCAAGTAGACTTTATTGTTTTTTGGATCTGATCGTTTTACTCTTCTCAACAATAAAAGAACCTCTGGTGGAATCATCATGCCTGACCTCAAGCTGTACTACAGAGCAATTGTAGTAAAAACTGCATGGTACTGGTACAGCAACAGACAGGTAGATCAATGGAATAGGATCGAAGACCCAGAAATGAATCCACACACCTATGGTCAGCTGATCATTGACAAGGGAGCTAAAACTCCATTTTCAACAAATGGTGCTGCCACAACTGGCGGTTATCATGTAGAAGACTGGGAATTGATCCATTCTTATCTCCTTGTACTAAGGTCAAGTCTAAGTGGTTGAAGGACCTCCACATAAAACCAGAGACACTGAAACTCATAGAGGAGAAAGTTGGGAAAAGCCTTGAAGATATGGGCACAGGGGAAAAAATTCCTGAATAGAACAGCAAAGGCTTGTGCTGTAAGATCAAGAATTGACAAATGGGACCTCATAAAGTTGCAAAGCTTCTGTAAGGCAAAAGATACTGTCAACAAAACAAAAGGGCCACCAACAGATTGGGAAAGGATCTTTACCAATCCTAAATCAGATAGGGGACTGATATCCAATATATATAAAATAACTCAAGAAGGTGGACACCAGAAAATCAAATATCCCCATTAAAAAGTGGGGCACAGAGTTAAACAAAGAATTTTCAACTGAGGAATACTAAATGGCTGAGAAACACATGAAAAAATGTTCAACCTCCTTAATCATCAGGGAAATGCAAATCAAAACAACTGTGAGATTCTACCTCACACCAGTCAGAATGGCTAAGATCAAAAATTCAGGTGACAGCAGATGCTGGCGTGGATGTGGAGAAGGAGGAACACTCCTCTCCATTGTTGGTGGGATTGCAAGCTTGTACAGCCACTCTGGAAATCAGTCTGGCAGTTCCTCAGAAAATTGGACATAGTACTACCAGAGGATCCTGCAATACCTCACCTGGGCATATTACCAGAAGATGTTCAAAGTGGTAATAAGGACATGTGTTCCACTATGTTCATAGCAGTCTTATTCATAATAGCCAGAAGCTGGAAAGAACCCAGATGTCCCTCAACAGAATAATGGATACAAAAAATTTGGTACATTTACACAATGGAGTACTACTCAGCTATTAAAAACAATGAATATATGAAATTCTTAGGCAAATGGATGGATCTGGAGGGTATTATCCTCAGTGAGGTAACCCAATCACAAAAGAACTCACATAACATGTACTCACTGATAAGTGGATATTAGCCCAGAAACCTAGACTACCTAAGATACAATTTACTAAACACATGAAACTCAAGAAGAATGAAGATGAAAATGTGGACACTTCGCCTCTTCCTAGAATTAAGAACAAAGCACACATTGAAGGAGTTACAGAGATCAAGTGTGGAGCTGAATCAAAAGGATGGATCAACCAGTGACTGCTGCAGCCAAGGATCCATCCCATAATCAGCCACCAAACATAGACACTATTGCATGCGTTAGCAAGATAGTTCTGAAAGGCCTCTGATATAGCTGTCTCCTGGTAGGCTATACCAGTGCCTGGCAAACACAGAAGTAGATGCTCACAGTCAGCTATTAGATGGAACACAGGGTTCCCAAGGAAGGAGCTAGAGAAAGTACCCAAGGAGCTGAAGGGGTCTTCAACCCTATAGATGGAAGAATAACATGAACTAACTAGTTTCCCCAAAGTTCATGTCTCTGGCTGCATATATAGAAGAAGCTGGCCTAGTTGGCCATCATTGGGAAGAGAGGCCCCTCGGTCATGCAAACTTTATATGCCCCAGTACAGGGTAACGCCAGGGCCAATATGTGGGAGTGGGTGGGTAGGAGAGCAGGGCGGGAAATGGGGGAGGGTTTAGGGGACTTTCGGGATAACATGTGAAAGTTATATGAAGAAAATATCTAATAAAAATGTGGTACATTTATACAATGGAGTACTATTCTGCTATTAAAAAAATGAATTTATGAAATCTTGGGCAAATGGATGAATCTGGAGGACATAATCCTTAGTGAGGTAACCCAATCACAAAAGAATTCATTGGATATGCGCTCACTGATAAATGGATATTAGCCCAGATACTTAGAACACCCAAGATACAATCTGGAAAACACATAAAAATCAAGAAGGAAGACCAACGTGTGGATAAGTCATTCCTCCTTTGAAATCCTTTGTTTTATGGGTACTTTCCTCAATGTCTCTGTTTCAAATCTCGATTCTACTTTCCTACCTGGTATGTCTCTGATTGGGTGGCCCCTAGGTAGGGTATTAGTCAGTGATTTGAGTCTGTGATAACGTATCCTGTCGTTCACAAATGACTTCCCTGGGACTATATCGACTGAGGGTGTCAAGTGGATGCTCATAGTCATCCATAAGAGGGAGCATGGGGCCCATATTGGAGAAGCTAGAGATAGAACACCAGGAGGTGAAGGGGTCTGCAACCCTAGAAGAGGAACAACAATATGAACTAAACAGAACCCCCAGAACTCATGTCTCTAGCATGATATGTAACAGAAGATGGCCTAGTCGGCCATCATTGGGAGGAGAGGCCCCTTGGTACTGCAATCTTTATATGCCCCAATACAGGGGAACGCCAGGGCCAAGAAGTGGGAGTGGGTGGGCAGGGGAGCAGGGAGGGGGGAGGGAGGAGGGGACTTTCAGAAAAGCATTTGAAATGTAAATTAAGAAAATATCTAATTAAAAAAAGTAAAAAAAATGATGGTTGTGATGATGATGAAGACTAAGATTCATATCAGTGAAAACAATAACGCAAAAGCTAACTTATTTAATTGTTTTTAATTTTTTTCAGAGTGTAAGTACTTGAAGTATGTATGAGAAATTAATAAGACAAGTATATTTAACTGCCAATAAAACTACAGATGAGCAAATGAATTTTGGTGGGCATATTCTCAAAAAGAAAATAGGAAAAATAAATAAAAAGGCTTGAAATCACCAAAAACTAAATTAAAAGAAAAATCAGGAGAGAAAGAAATAAAATAAATTGTAAGGTGTAAGATAAATTAAGTATACTTAAGTCAACTACACATGCCATATATAATAAAAAATTTTAGCCTCCTTAAAATGGGACAGTGGAGAGTCTAAAGAGATGGCTCAGGGATCGACAGCACTTCAGCTCTTATAGAGGAAATAGCTTTGGTTCCTAACACATGTATGGCTGCTCCTGGAACGTAACAGCAGATATTTCAAACCCAACAATAAGTTTATTAATGTTTCAGTGATATGTTAAATGTAATACTATGGTTAACAGGTTACCATTAAATTTTCAGGAATTTAAAAAGGATGTAAAGTTATATAAGTTCCAAGGAATTCAGATAGATAGATAGATAGATAGATAGATAGATAGATAGATAGATAGATAGATNTGTGTGTGTGTGTGTGTGTGTGTGTGTGTGTGTGTGTGTGAATATATTGTATGTGTTTGTATGTGTGTGTGTGTGTGTTTGTAGCATATTTTCTTTATTTACATTTCAAATGTTATCCCCTTTCTAGGTCTCCCCTCCAGAAACATCCTATCCCTTTCCCCCTCCCCCTGCCCACTCTTGTCTTTCTGCCCTGGCATTCCCCTACACTGGGGCATCGAACCCCCTCAGGGCCAAGCAATACTCTTCCCAGTGATTCCAAGAAGGCCATGCTCTGCCACATATGCTGCCGGAGCCATGGGTCTCTCCATATGTACTCTTTGGTTGGTTGTACAGTCCCTAGTAGCTCCGGCGAGTCTGGCCAGTTGACAGTGTTGCTCCCCTCACAGGGTTGCAAACCCCCTCAGCTCCTTCAGTCCCTTCTCTAACTCCTACATTGGGGACCCAGTCCATTGATTGGTTGTGAGCATTTACCTCTGTATTTGGGCTCTGTGTTAGGCTCTGGCAGAGCCTGTCAGGAATCAACTATATCAAGCTCCAATCAGCAAGCACTTCCTGGCATTCCCAATAGTGTCCAGGTTTGCCTGTCCCCATATGGGACATACTGTGAATGACCTTTCCTTCAGTCTCTGCTTCATACTTTGTCGCCATATTTCCTCTTGTGAGTATTTTGTTTCCTCTTTTAAGAAGCACTAGAGAATCCACACTTTGGTCTTCCTTCTTGAGCTGCATAGGTCTGTGAATTGTATCCTGGCTATTCCAAACTTTTGACTAATATCCACTTATAAGTGAGGGCATACCTTGTGTGTTCTTTTGTAACTGAGTTACCTCACTCAGGATGTTATTTTCAAGTTCCATCCATTTGCCTGTGAATTTTGTAAAGTTTTTTTTTTTTAATAGTTAAGTAGTATTCCATTGTGTAAATGTATCAGGAATGTATCTGTTCTTCTGTTGAGGGACATCTGGGTTGTTTCCAGCTTCTGGCTCTTATAAATATGGCTACTATGAACATAGTGTAGCATTTTTCCTTGTTATATATTGGAGTACTTTTGGGTACATGCTCAGGAGTGGTATAGCTGGTCCTCAAGTAGTACTATATTTAATTTTCTGAGGAATCCCCAGACTGACTTGCAGAGTGGTTGTAACATCTTGCAATACCGGCAGCAATGAAGGAGTGTTCCTTTTTCTACACATCCTTACCAGCATCTGCTGTCACCAGAGTTTATGAGCTTAGCCATTCTGACTGGTGTGAGGTGGAATTCAAGAGCACATAAAAACTATCATTCACCATGATCAAGTAGGATTCATCCCAGGGTTGTAGGAATGGTTCAATATATGGAAACCCGTCAATGTAATCCACTACATAGACAAGCTCAAAAAAAAAAAAACACATGATCATTTTATTAGATGCTGAAAAAGCATTTGATAAATTCAAAATCCTTTCATATTAAAAGTCTTGGAAAGATCAGGAATTCATGCCCCACACCTAAACATAGTAAAAATTAA
Organism: Mus minutoides; assembly: GCA_902729485.2. Classification (NCBI taxonomy): domain Eukaryota; kingdom Metazoa; phylum Chordata; class Mammalia; order Rodentia; family Muridae; genus Mus; species Mus minutoides. Next base: position 44,924 of record LR751469.1, read on the forward strand.
TATATTATATATATTACATATACATAGTATAGTGATATATCAAACCAGTAGCCAACTTCATACTAAATGGAGAGAAACTGAAAGCAATCCCACTAAAATCAGGGATTAGACAAGGCTTCCTACTCTCTCCCTATCTATTCAGTATAGTGCTTGAAGTTCTAGCTAGAGCAATTAGACAACAAAAGGAGGTCTAAGGAATTTTTAGCTGCTGTTTATACCCTGACAGTAAAGGAAACTGAATTTAAGGCACAAAACATTCTTATAGAAAAGATAAGTATTTCATGATGGTCAACTATACCAGGATGTCAAAGAGCATATCTTGTCTTGGTTAGTAAATGTATCTAACTGCACATTCCAAAAATTACTAAGGGCAAATTAAAAGGGCAGACATGTCTATAAACAAAAAAGTTCATGTTTCTCTCAGCAATTAATTTATAAACTAAAGGCATGAGAGGAAAGTGGTGCAGTTGAGATCACAAAAAAGGTCAGAGTTAACTTTTCTCAAAACAACTAAATTTAGAGTTACCTAAGGCTTACCGGGGAATGCTTAACAAAGAAACTATTATATCTCAGACTGGTATTAGCTTTAAACTTACTCATTTCCTATGAAGCCTTTCAAAATTCTTCCCATTTCTAATACAGGGAGCTGTTTTATGAAACTGAGCAGAAATGATTCTTCATGTAATAGACTGTGTTGGGAATTGGTTCTGATGCTTTGAATTAATCTGGCCTCCAAAATCTCAAATCTGTGTGACCAAGTGCTGAAGGACCTTGTCCCCAATTGGTTTTTGATCGATCAACAAAGAGCCAATGGCCAGTGCCTGGGCAGGTAGATTGAGGTGGGACATTGAGATTTGTGTGGGTAAGTAACATAGTGAGAGGACATAGAGAGAAATAGCCATGGTTTGGAGGGAGACAGATCAGATTTAGTGCAGCAGAAGAAAAATCATCTGAAATGTAGGTGAGAAGGAATGTGGTCCCCCACCCCTAAAGGTTGCCCAGAAGCCTCTTGGGCAGCAAAATCTAGGGAACCACCCAGAAGGAGCCAAGTCAACAAAGATAAAATATAAAATTAGAAGGTTAGAGGGCATTAAGCCAGTATTAAAAGAGAGACATATGTGCTAGCAGCAGGGAGGATTAGAACTGCTCAGCCTTTAAACTAGCCTTTAAACAGCATGTCAAAAATTAATTGGTGTGTGTGTGTGTGTGTGTGTGTGTGTGTGTGTGTGTGTGTGTTTCATTTGCAAATCCAGATAGCTCCTTGGCAGATGTGCACCCGTGACTCAATGGGTGCACAAAGTAGTGTAGCAAAACTCACTGCTACTGGGATTTTGTGTGTTTTGTGTAACACTGAAAAATCACTAGAAAAATCTCTCTCTCTCTCTCTCTCTCTCTCTCTCTCTCTCTCTCTCTCGTGTGTGTGTGTGTGTGTGTGTGTGTGTGTGTAATAGTGAAATGTATGTTTTGAGACTGCCTGGAACAAGAAATAACAGCTAGGGGAAATAGACTAAACAAAATACTGAGAATGTGAGAATGTACCCTACCTTGTCCAGTCTTAAAAGAAGAAGAGGTACCAACTCTTACTGCAACTTGATATACCATGGCTGTTTGATGCCCATGGGAGGCCTGCACTTTTCCAAAGAGGAAATAGGGAGGTTTGAGTGCAGAGTTGGGGTGACAGGGAGGACAAGAAGAAAAGGAAACTATGGTCATTATGTAATTAATTAAAAAGAAGAAAAATAATCTAGGGACAAGTGTGCACTGGATTTTGTGCAGTCTCAAGATCTGGATCATTTGCATTTTTGCAGCTGTGCACATGCTCATAAAAGACCTTAGAAAGCACTAGGATTCATCTTTGAATAACCTTCAGATTCTGCCTGCCCAAAAGCAGAATCATGAGATACTTGACAATGAGCTGCAGCTCTCCCCAGCATATTTCCTAAGAATGTTCATCTTCAAAATGGTTAAATATTTTATCTTGTTCTGGTTGTTTAAGGAATTCTCTATTGCATAATTTGATGGCCACTAGATGACAAGAGATGGATTTCTATACTACTCAATGACGAACACATATTTAACAGAATTTATTCAGTGATGTCTATAACAAATAATGCAGGTAAACAATCATAAATAAATAAGAAAGAATCTGAGTTTTAAGTTTGCATATAATTACCATAATTATAATTCATTCACTAACATAGGAACTGTACATGTCATTTTTATTTCATCAGACGAAGGGATGAGAGGAGAGCTGTATCCAAGATGTACAAATATATGACTTGGGCTAATCCCAGACCAGGTTTTTATCTGTTCTAACTATCCCTAGCCCTAGGCTTGGAAGCTCCTAGCCTCCATACAATGTAATCTTCCAAGCTGATTCAATTTTGCCTCTCTCAGCTTCTGACTGAATTGCTCTGCTTGGGCTCATACTAACTTTGGCAATCTGTTATAATCTTCTGGCTCTTTCTCATTCTCTGACTTGTTCTGTCTTCACCTGTGTCTAGCCTGTTCTTTCTGCAACCTATTTCTGTAAAACTGTTCCAGAAAAATGTCCCAGTAAAACTATCACACACACACACATACACACACATACACTCATACACACCATTTTTCTAACTGCTTTTAAGTAGCCTCACTTTCCTGTGTTCTTGGAGAGAGTTGGGCATATTTGATTCAGTCTGTCAAATTTTTTTCTGATTCATTCCTTTGTCTACCTCTGAATTAGACCTCACTTTCAAACATGGCTGCTTTCTTCTACAAACTAACCTTATCTTCATTGTTACAAATTAAAGGTGTATACTAAGAGCATGTCTGTATTTCAGCCATATCATATAGATTTAAAAGGTCATTGGATTTGATCCCTTGCTGGAGCAGCCATGTTGCTGAATTAAAATTCCTCTCTAAGGAACTGTTCCCCATAAATAGAAAGGGGCAACTTGATAAAATCTGTCCCACAGGAAGTTCTGACATGAACAGACAAAAACTATAATTCAGTCACTTTAAATATACTCAGAGAGATAAAAAAAAAAAAAAAAACACATGCAAAACATGCAACCACACTTTCACAGGATAGAAATCCCGAACAGATTGGAATTGTTAAAAAAATATTCAACTAGGAATCTTTGAGTTTAAAATTATAGCAAAGTGAAAAAATCACTAGAGAGGCATAATGGATCTCAACAACCAAAGAAATCAACAGACACTAAAAGAGATTAACTGAAGCCTCCCAATCTGAAAAGTAGGGAAGGAGAATTTAAAAAAAAATGGTGATAAATAGATTGATTGCTGCCTGGGTGAAGAGTTTCAACAGCCAAATATTATGAAGTATCTGATAAATTAAAAAAAAAAAAAAAAACTCTGAAGAGAAAAAGCAGGTATCAGAAGTTTTAGATATAGTAAAAAAAATTTTTATCAGGTAAATAATTTAAAATACTTGTGATTAATATGTCAAGATAGTATCATGCATATAAAACAAATATCAAATGTAAACAGTGATATGAAAATTCACTAACTTGGTGAGAGATCTTCTACTCAACCAAAGGCCATACCGTCTTAAAGACCAGAGAGGAAATAGAAACCAAAGAAACAAAATGTTCAACAAAGACAAACTCAAAAATCAGCAAGTAGACTTATAATCACCCCAACCCCAGATGCTTAGATGTACAATCTACAACAGGAAGAGCAATATATTGCTACCAGAGCTCAGCCATCTTGCTACAGCAAACCCTGAATATTCCAACACTGACTAAGCACAAGAAAATAACCACAAAACCAAATTTATAAAGATGATAGAGGTCTTTGAAGAGGAAATTAATAGCCAAGCAGTGGTGGCGCACGCCTCTAATCCCAGCACTTGGGAGGCAGGCAGATGTCTGAGTTTGAAACCAGCCTGGTCTACAGAGTGAGTTTCAGGACAGCCAGGGCTATGCAGAAAAACCCTGTTTCAAAAAAATAAAAAATAAAAAGGAAATTAATAAATCACTTAAAGAAATTAAATAAAAGATAAACAAAAATTGAAGGAAAATAATAAATCCCTTAGGGAAAACTAAGAAAAAATGAACAATTGAAGGAAAAAAATAAGTCTGTTCAAAACCAGAAAATAAATAAGCAATAAATAAAACACAAACTGAGAAAATCCCAGAGATAATCTAAGTAAGCATCAACAAAAGTATAGAAAAGATGGAATACAGAATCTCGGCCATTCACAGTGTGATAGAAGAAATATATACATCAGTCAAAGAAAATATTAAATCTCAAAAATTCTTGATACAAAATATTCAATACATCTGGAACACTAAGAAAAGACCAAACTTAAGAATAATAGGATAGAAGAAAAAGAAGAAACACAGTTCAAAGGTTCAGAATATGTTTTAACACAATCATAGAAGAAAAAATTCCTAGCCATAGAAGATGTCTATAAAGGTACAAGAAGCTTATAGAACACTAAATAAATTGGATGAGAAAAAAATAGCCCTCTTGCCATACAATACTAAAGACATTAAACACACAGAACAAAGAAAAAATATTAAAATCTGCAATGAAAAAATGCCAAGTAACATGTAAAGGCAAATTTATTAGAATTACACCCAACTTCTCAATCAGACTCTAAAAACCAGAAAGACCTGGACAGATGTCTTTCAGATTCCAAGAGACCACAGATGCCAGCCCAACTACTATACCCTGCAAAACTTTCAATCATTGTAAATGGAGAAAACAAGACAGTTTGTGAAAAGTAAACATTAAACAATATCTATCCACAAATCCAGCCCTACAGATAATACTAGACATAAAACTCCAACCCAAGAAGGTTAATAGCACCCAAGAAGACATGGACAATAAATAAGCTCACACCAGCAAAACACAAAGAAGGGAAACACACACACTATCACCACCACCAACAACAAAATAACAGGAATTAACAATCATTTTTCACTGATATCTCCCAAAATCAATGCACTCAATTCCTCTAACATGAATACAAAAACAGAATCCATCCTTTTGCTACATACAAGAAACACACCTCAACATCAAAGAAAGTCATTGCCTCAGATTAAAAGATTGGGAAATTATTTTCCAAGCAAAAGGACCCAAAAAAAACAAGTGCTGTAGCAAATCTAATATCTAACAAAATAGACTTCAACAAAAGTTAATTAAAAGAGATGAACAAAGACACTTCAAACTCATCAAAGGAAAAATCAACCAAGATGATTTGTCCATTGTTGTCATACATTCCCAACACAAGGACACCCGGATTTGTAAAGGAAATATTATGAAGCTTAAATCACACATCAATTCTCATACAATGATAACGGGAGACTTCAATGCCTGACTCTTACAAATGGAAAGATCATCCAAACAAAAACTAAACAGAGGAACACTGGAGCAAACATAAGTTATAAACCAAGTGACTTAACAGATATCTACAGAACATTTCACCCCAACACAAAAAAACATACATTCTTCTCAGAACTTTCTCCAAAATCTACCCCATATTCAGTCACAAAGCAAGTCTCAACATATACAAGAAAATTGAAATAGCCCCCTATATTCTATTATACAACTGGATTAAAGTTAGATTTCAAAAATAATGGAAACTAAAGAAAGCCTACAAACTCATGGAAACTAAGCAACTCGTTACTTAATGGCTTCTAAGTATAAGTAGAAATAAATAAATAAGACTTTCTAGAATTCAATGAAAATAAATGAAGACATACCCAAACTTATGGCAAACAATGAAAGTGGTGCTAAAAGGAAAATTCATAGAACTAAGTGACTATTTAAAAAATTTGAGCCATCTCATACTAGCAACTAAAAGGGCAGCAACATCTCTGTGTACTTTGCTCCTGTAGAAAGTTGTCCATGGAATTCCCAGCCCTATCTAGCCTGGAGTCAGGAGACAGCAAGAGTAGGGGCTGAGGCCATGCAGCTCAGGGTTCCAGTGTAATGACTTTTGGCCCTGGCCCTGACTTGCTTTCCCAACAGCTTTGGTCTCCCCATTCTTCCTTGTGCACTCCACTGCTCTCACTGTAGACACTCTGCTCTCCACCTTGTACTGTGCAGAGTCTCCAGACCTATCACTATAGTGCCCACTATATCAATATACAGCAGACATACAGAATGTCAATAAACAGCAGTTGAAGCAGAATAGAAAAAAGAGAAAAAGAAAAAAAGAAAGAAGAGAAAAAAGGAAAAGAAAAGAAAAGGGAAGAAAAGAGGGAGCGTAACAACAGACATCAAGGAAAGCCAAGGAATCATTAGATCATACTTTAAAAACCTGTAATCAACAAGATAAAATAAATGAATAATTTTATTGATAAATAGAGTTTACCAACATTAAATCAATATCATATAATCATTAACTATGAACCCCCAAGGAAAGAGAAGCAGTCAATAAAAGTCTTCCAACCAATAAATGCCCAGGCCCAGATAATTTTAATACAGAATTCCATCAGACTTTCGAAGAAGACCTAATACTAATACTCCTCAAATTATTCCACAAAATAGAAACAGAATGAATATTGCCAAATTCATTTTTACAAGGCCAAGACAGATACAAAGGTTCAACAAAGGAAGAACATTAGAGATAAATTTCCCTCATAACATATATGCAAAAAATACTCAATAAAGTTCTCAAAACCAGAATCAAAAAGTTCATATACCATAATCAAATTGGCTGAACTTGCTTTGCAACACAATCCAGCTGAAACAAAGTATGGGGTCTGAGGGCATTCCCTATATAAATGCAGTGCTGAATATTAAATTTTGAGCCTTGATCAGAACCTTTGTCTTGGCTTCATCCTTCTCTCATTCCCCATCCTTTTTCACTTCCAGCCCCCCTTTCAGGTAACCCAGTTCATGCAGGGCCAATGAATGGCTACAATATACAAAGAACATAAGAAATTAGAGATCCACAAACCAAATAGTACAATTTAAAAATAGGGCACAGACCTAAACAGAGGATTCTTAACACAGAATTCTCAAATGACTGAGAAACGCTTTAATAAATGTTCAATATCCTTAGCCATCAGGGAAATGCAAATCAGAACAGCTTTGAGATTCTATCATATACCTGTCAGAATGACTAATATCAAAAACACAAGTGACAGCTCATGCTAGCAAGAATGTGGAGCAAAAGGAGTACTCTTCCATAGCTTGTAGGAGTACAAACATGTACAGCCACTATGGAAACCAATGGCAGTTTTTCAGAAAACTAGGAATTGATCTACCTTAATAAATAGATAGATATACCCTCTTGGGCATATACTCAAAGAACATGAAAAACAAATGATATGATACACATTGAAAATATTTGCAAATCACATGCTAATTGTTTCAAGGTATTGGGATAAGAAGTAACCAAATAGCTAGGGAAACGTCTCTCAAGTTGGTGTTTCTGTGAAGAATCTTCCACTGAGATCAAATACCTGGGGATCCATCCCATATATAGTCACCAAATCCAAACATTATTATGGATGCCAAGAAGTGCATGCTGACAGGAGCCTGATAAAGCTTTCTCCTGAGAGGCTCTGCCAGAACCTGACAAGTATAGATGCAGATTCTGCTCACAACCAACCACTGGATTAAGCACACGGTCCCCAATGAAGGAGTTAGGAAAAGAACTGAAGGAGCTGAAGGGGTTTGCAATCACATAGGAAGAACAACAATATCAACCAACCAGTACCCCCAGAGCTCCCAGGGACTAAACTTCCAATCAAAGAATACACCTGGAGGGACCCAAGGCTCCAGCCACATGTATAGCAGAGAATGGCCTTGTCTGGCATCAAAGGGAGGAGAGGCCTTTGGTCCTGTGAAGGCTCTATGCCCCAGTGTAAGAGAATGCCATGACAGGGAGGCTAGAATGAGTGGTTGGGTAGGGGAACACCTTCATAAAAGCAGGGGGAGGGGATAGGGAGGTTGGGAGGGGAACTGGGAAAGAGGATAACATTTGAAATGTAAATAAAGAAAATATCCAATTTAAAAAATGAAAAGAAAAAAAAAAAACATTGAACTACAAATGATACGAAGAAAAAAAAAAACAGTGAGAGGCAAGGAGCATTGTTTGTTTTCTAAATACAAAATTGTGGGAGCAGCGTGGCTGCATGGGCCAAAGAAGGCACCCTGGCTCTATACTAAAGCCCCGTGAACTCGCTTGTTTACCTCAGTCTCAATCATGCACAGTAAAGGCAGCACGTGTAACTCCTTGGAGAAGTTAGTGCAACATCTCGCGATACCATTCTATCAACTAATCCTGCACTCTGCCTTGGATGTGTACGACTGATTGGGTGGTGTGAGGTGATGTGAGGTGATGTGAGTGAATGGAAGAGGATAAGTGTGGACAGTCCCAGAGGATGATCTATGATTGAGGATTGATGACTGACAGACAGAATCGATGAGCTGGGGAAGCTGCGAGAAACCTCGGAATAAAGAGAAGCGGCTGCAGCTGCTCTGAACCTGATTTTGGAGTCGGTGTCATTTATTCCCAATCTCTGCTGGTCAAAGATTGGGGCTGCGACATTTTGGTGCTGAAACCCGGGGGAAAAAAGGAGAATGTCTGGGCGTGGTGGCGCATGCCTTTAATCCCAGCACTCGGGAGGCAGAGGCAGGTGGATTTCTGAGTTCGAGGCCAGCCTGGTCTACAGAGTGAGTTCCAGGACAGCCAGGGCTAAACAGAGAAACCCTGTCTCAAAAAACCAAAAAAAAAAAAAAAAAAAAAAAAAAGGAGAATGCAAGCAGGAACGAGAACTCGAGCTGGAACAAGAGCGGACTGAGAACGTGAGCAGTGAGTAGTGAGAGAGAAAGCAGGTGCTGCTTGTCTGAAGGAAAGATGATGAGAGCTGTAGCCACTTAAGGCGGAAATTGCCTGAGAGCTGGAGACAGTGGAGACCATATAGAACCAGCATCAATGAGCGCTGCAGCACCGGGTCCTCTCCCGGAGCTCTGGAGGGGGCTAGACCAGTCTGTGGGCTTGCAGGCGGGCGAGGCTGGGCTCTTCAGGCCAGTAGTGGTGGTGCACGCTGGTAGGATTTGCTGAAGGAGGCAGAGACAGGAGGAGTTCCTGCTGTCAGAAGACGCAAGAAGCAGCAAGAAGGTCCGCAGTAAGTAGCGTGAAAGATATTTTTAAACAGTAAGGGACAAAGTAGATTGGAAAGGGAAGTACCCAAGATGGGGTCCACTACATCAAAAATGAAAATAAAATGTGCTCTGAAGCAGCTACTTAAAAAAAAGTAGAGTGAAGCTAAAAACTAAAACCCTCAATAGATTCCTGGAGACAGTGGAAGAAGAAATGAAGGAGATCATATTGCAGTACAGTGAACAGAGTGGCAAACAGAGAGGAAAAGAGTTTAAAAAGAGGAAAAGTAAAAAGGGCAGTTCAGATGCAACTCCAAGTTCCTCTGACAGTGAAGAGGGGCTAACTTCTAGAGTATCAAAAATGAGGCTAAGAAAAGACAGGCCTCCAAAACCATCTGCTCCACCATTAACTTTGCCACCCAATTATGGGGAAGAGCATGACGAGGGGTGCAGTAGGCATGTGTCTGTATGGCGTAATATCCCTCCTGAGGTAGGTGCTTTCCCTGTGTTTCAGGACCAACAGGGTCAGAGATATTATGAACCCCTGGATTGGAAGGTGATCCAGAGGCTCAAGGAGTCAGTATCAACATATGGGATGTAAGCCTCATTTACTGTTAGCCAAGTAGAGGCATTACAGAGGCATTGTATGACTCCTTTTGATTGGATGAATCTCAGAAAGGCAGTCCTGACAGGAGGAGCCTATTTGAATTGGAAAGCTGAATGTCTAGAATACACCCTTGAGCAGGCTGCCGCTAATGCTACCAATGGCCAGCCAGCCTGGAACATAGATATGTTTATGGGACAGGGAAATTTCACAAATAACCAGATAGGCTATCCCATCCAAGTTTATGAACAGATTAACACCTATGCTATAAAGGCCTGAAAAATGCTTTCTGGAATGGGAGACTTAGGAGAGAGCCTTTCTAAGGTGCTTCAAGGAGAAAAGGAGCAATTTTCTGATTACCTTACCAGAATGGTTGAAACTGCAGGTAGAGTGTTTCCAGATGTGGATCAAGCCATGCCTCTTATTAAGCAATTAACTTACAAACAGGCCAATAAGTGTTGTAGTTGTAGGGATGCCATCCGACCTTATAAGAACAAGTCCGTAGATGTCTGGCTGAAGGTATGCAGAGATATTGTAGATACACCATTGACTAATGAAGGACTTGCCACAGCTATCTTAGCAGGACAGAAAGGACAGGGGAATAGAACTGGCTCAAAGGGCATTAGTGGGAGATGTTTCTCCTGTGGCCAACCTGGGCATCTTAGAAAGGATTGTCCTAATTGCTTCCACGTTCCTGTGGCCCCTCTAACTAGACAACCTAAGATTTGTCAGAGATGCAGAAAAGGAAATCATTGGGCTAGAGAATGCCAGTCTAAATGGGATGTGGATGACTGCCCTCTTGTACCCATACAACAAGGTTTGAGGTCAAAAAATGAGCCACAGGGCCCTCTGCCCCAGGGCCCTCAAATATATGAAGCAGTGCAGACACCCACTCAGTGGCCCATAATGCAGCAGATCCCTCATCATCCCCATCTGAGGGTAACCCCAGAAGAGCTACCACAGGAAGGGCAAGAATGGACATCTATGCCACCACCAGACTCATATTAACACCAGATATGGGTGTACAAGTTATTACCTCTGATTTTAAGGGACCCTACTTTTGGGCCGAAGTTCAGCTACCTTAAAAGGGCTAATAGTGCATCCAGGGGTGATAGATTCAAATTATGTAGGAGTGATAAAAATCATGGTTTCTTCCCCCCAAGGCATATGTGCTATATCCCTGGGAGATAGAATTGCACAGATAGTATTACTCCCCAGTTGTCATGCTAAGTATCCAACCAAGGGAAAAGGAGGATTTAGATCTACAGGGCGAGGGGGGGGGAGGGGGCTCAGGGAGGAAGCACGTGCAAAGGAAAATAAAGAAGATTTGAGCCAGCAGTGAATAAACCTTGTAGAAGGACAAGGTAGAGGTAAAATGTGTTTTGTGTAAGGTATTGTCTGTCCTCGGTGCACCAATCCATTCATGTCTGTCATGTGAAGTCTGTGTTTTTGTTTTGTGGCTTGATTGTCTGTTCGATTCACTGGTTCACTAAAATTCCCCACTCAGACACTGGCATATGTCAGCGAGAATGAACCCCCAGTTCCCGGTACTGGGTGTGGCCAACTCCGGCTGAGAACTAAGGGGCAAAATTCCAACTGACAGAGGCAGAAGTGGACGCCTCCTTTAAAGACATCAATATTAAAAAATGATCTTAAAATATATTGCCAATGAACCAGTAAATAAAAAGAGTGAAAAACATACTAACAGGTGTTAGAAAAACTCTTAGCTCAAGTCTGAATCTATAGCACAGCTGATAGCAAAGGCTCTGAAAATAGGTGTAGGAGCTTTTGGTAAACAACCAGAAGCCATAATTAACCCCTATACACCCAAATAAATAGAAGTGTTAGCTGCTACTAATTATGAATGGGCAGTGGTGTGTACAAGGATGACAGGAGATTTTGATAATCATTACCCCTCTAGCCCTTGGATTCAATTTGTTTAATTAAACAAAAAGGGGGAATAGGGGCACAATTCCAGTCCCCCAAAGATAAATTAAATCTAGTATTATTTATACTTAATTTTTTTAAATTGGATTTGCATGGCTGTAGTGCTGCGTATAGGCACTGTTCGCCACATGCCCAGAGGGCTATCTCTGTATTGTGGAAAGATGTCCTCACGGGTCAATGGAAGGGCCCAGATCATGTATTGGTCTGGGCGCAGGGAGCAGTGTGTGTCTTTCCACAGGATCAAGAAAATCCCATCTGGGTGCCTGAACGATTAGTTCCACAGTGGAGAATACTGCGCCAACAAGATGGAAAGGATAACTCATCTACTGATGATGGTAATAAGTATACTTCCAATGATGATTAGCTTCTAAGAAGTGGATTTGTGGGGTGTTGTTAAGGCTCTCCTACTTCTAGTACCCTTTAGTGTGGTGCTATAATTTTAAAATCTTTGCAATTGTCATCCACAGTCATAGAAAAGGTATGTTTGTTTAATGTGTCTTTGAAAGGTAGCCTTTGTTTTTCTATAGTGTTACCTTTTTCTTGAAATATCTATGATAACTTTTTGAGACTTATCAGAATTCTCATTAGTTGGTTACCTCAGATCCCTTTAAGCTATATGTTTGGGGTTTGTATAACTTCTGTGCAGTTTCATAATCTCTCATATACAACCAAATTGTCTTGTGAGCTTGGCAAGATGCTGCTGAGGAATTGGAATCCTGATTTCAACAAAGGGCATCTATCACCATCATGAATAATACCCGAGTCGGCATTGCTATAGCGCAGCACTGGTCAGAGATGGTTCGTGAAACCTCCAGCATAATAAAAAACTGGGGCAGGATGACATTCTGGGCATTCCGTGTGATTGGTGTGTGTGTGTGTGTGTGTGTGTGTGTGTGTGTGTAGGAATGATTTGGTGGATGGTGTGCATGTGAAGGCAAGTTAAGAAATCTGGCTCAATATGATGGACTGTTAATTAGAGACGGGTAAGATTCTGATGGAAACCCTACCAACCTATGCTTGACTGTTAATCATTGATGGGTAAGATTCTGCAAGGGTCCCATCAACTTAAGGCAAGAGGCCTGTGCCATAAAAGCTGCATGGGTCTTGACGACGAGTAAGGGGGAACCCCTTGTCAGGACAACCTTAGGCAGATGCAGTCCCGGAGCTAAAGGAGTTCCAATTGGAACAACCTAAGACAGATGCAGTCTCGGAGCTCTTATTTAAACAAAAGGGGGGAGATGTGGGGAACAGCGCAGCCGCATGGGTCAAAGATGGCACCCTGGCTCTATCCTAAAGCCCCATGACCTTGCTTGTTTACCTCAGTCTCAATCATACACAGTAAAATCAGCATGTGTAACTCATTGGAGAGGTTAGTGCAACATCTCGCGATACCATTCTATCAACCAATCCTGCACGCTGCCTTGGATTTGTGCTTCTGATTGGGTGGTGTGAGGTGATGTGAGTGAATGGAAGAGGATAAGTGTGGACAGTCCCAGAGGATGATATATGATTGAGGATTGATGACTGACAGACAGAATCGATGAGCTGAGGAAGCTTCGAGAAACCTAATAAAGAGAAGCAGCTGCAGCTGTTCTGAATCTGCTTTTGGAGTCAGTGTCGTTTATTCCCACTCTCTGCTGGTCAGAGATTGGAGCTGCGACACAAAATATCACTGAATTTAGATTAACCTATGCCACATGTTTTCCTGCTTCCTTAGTTTTCAGGAAGTCATCCTGAGTCTTGTCAAACCTCCTTAATCATTTAACCTAACCACAATTTTATCCCCAGGACTCACATGGTGAAAACAGAACTGATTCTTATAAGCTGGCCCCTGAATACTACACATGGTGTATTGGAGGCATGTAAGCCATGGTAATAAAAATAACATGGTACTCAGAAGCACAGAAAGACACACACACCGACACACACAGAGACAGACAGACAGACAGATACACACACACACACACACACACACACACACGTACGTGCACACAAACACAATAAATTAAAAATGTACTTATAAATGCTCATGATAAAAGCATATCACATGAAGTCTAATAGTCAATAGTTCCACAATGTAAGAAACCAAAAACATTCAATGTTTCAAGATCACGAAAAACAGGGAGCATTTGATAAAATTCACAGCCAAGATGAGTCAAAGGGAACATAAAATTAAAATGTTACATAGTACCCTGGCCCAAATTCTAGAAGAAAAACTCTGAGAAAATTTGAATAAATTATGAACTTGCTATGAATAATTTATAGATATTTGTTCATTTACTATTCTGGGTTTGGAGGTTGGCCATATTGGTGCCTGTGTGTAAGGTGCATCAGAATTCCCAGCGCTATTTCTGGCATTTTTCTGTAAATTTCAAACTCATATTAAAAATATAGCCTATTGTAAAAGTAAAATGTAACCAGATTCTACAGAATGGTAAAATGTTAAGTACCTGAAACACTCTAGTATAGCAAAAGGTTTGTTGTAATTTCTAGTGTAGATTTAACAATATCTTTCTCCAATAAAATTGTAGAAATTAAGTAGAACACATTCTACTAATATTTTTACAATTTGGTGTGTTCTCGCAAAGAATAAAGGAATACTTTTAGGACAAATATAGAATCCATCACATTAAAAAAGTGAGAAGCAATGGTTAACAAGATTGATGGACAAAGCAGGCTTCTTGCATTAACTAACAACCCTACTTTAAGAATTCCTCTATACTAATGGAGTCCATAAGCACACAAGATTTAGATGTAAGTTATATGAATCTTGGGGATTGAGAAATGGATCAGCTATTAAGATTACTTCTTCCAGATTGTCCAGGTTCAATATTCAGCACCTACGCAGCAGTTTATAGCCTTCTATAACTCTAGTTCCAGGAAATATGATACCCTCTTCTGGCCTCTGTTGGTACCAGTTATGCACACAAAACACTCAGACATAAACATACAGTGTTTTATATACAGAAAAAGTACTTAGACATAAAATTAAACAATAAAATGAGATATTGTCAATGAACAGCCCAGGTGACCTGATCATATCTCAGAGCAGATTGCAATTACTACTAATAAAAATGGAGGATACTCCCAAATTGAATCAACCTGCAAATTTAATCTTGAAAACATTTGTGATATTGTCTCAAAATAAAATAATCAGGTCAAACAGTTGCTTACCTTAAATACAATATGTTAAATGAGTCATAGAGTAACCAGAAACTATATTTTCTGTTTTCCTTGTGATAAAGTCACATGCAAATAGCAAAAATCAACAACTAAAACCAAATAATTTCTGAGTATTTCTATTGCCAATGTGAACATTTAAATGAAACAAAAGTGTGATGCAAATTATAAATGATTTGGTAAGTACCAAGCATATCAAATTTTTAATGAATCTCCTAACATATCTTGAAAATTTATAAAATTTATATTGTATATTTTATATTTAAATTTGTACTGTATATTTGGACAATTTTATTTCAACATTAAATAAAGCAGTTTAAAGATATCTAAAAACATAAAGGCAGATAAAATCAGTAATATGGGAGATTTCACATGTTCATTATCTGACTCTTAAAAAGAAAGAAGTCAATTACTCCTATCTGCAGATTATATGATTCAATAATTAAAATAAATTAAAAATTCTACTAGAAAATTTAGATCTAATAATCACTTTCAACAAGATGCAAGATCAAGAATAAAAATTCAAAAACCCAGTTCTTTAAAGCAATGATAGTGAGTTTTCTGAGAAGTAAAAAAAAAAAAAAAAAAAAAAAACCAACTCTCATTTTCATGATCTTCACTAAACTAAATAAAACAATTCAGGAAAAACCCCAAGGAAGTGAAAAGCCTTTATAATATATAATACTAACATTAAAAGGCCTCTTCTGATCATGAATTAGCATCATGATAATGACTATATTGACAAAAGCAATATACAGCTTAAACTTAATCTCTATTAAAATCCCAATATAACCCTTCACATAACTAAAAGAAATTCCAAAATCTATAAGGAAATACAAAATGCTTTGAGTGAGCAAATCAATGCTCAGAAAAGAAAAAAAAAAAAATTGAAGGAACCACAATACGTGGTTTCACATTATATTACAGAGCCATTATAAAATAAAAATGGCATAGTACTGGCACCCATGCAAGCACATGTGTATGCACAGAGAGAGAGAGAGAGAGAGACAGAGACAGAGACAGAGACAGACAGACAGACAGACAGACAGACAAAGAGAAATGTAGTCAAAAAGAGTAGAAGAGAGAATCAAACACACACAGCAGTAACCATCTAACAATTTACAAAATAAACATTGGAAAAAAGGTTTTTAACCAATGGTGCTGAGAAAACTGGA
Organism: Mus minutoides; assembly: GCA_902729485.2. Lineage (NCBI taxonomy): Eukaryota > Metazoa > Chordata > Mammalia > Rodentia > Muridae > Mus > Mus minutoides. The sequence goes on from LR751469.1 coordinate 60,899, forward strand.
TGTGCACATGAGAAACATGAAAAATGAATTTATATTTCTTCAATAAAAGTGGAGTAAAGAACTTCACATAAAACCATGAAGCTCTTAGAGTAATATCTAGATGAAACACTCCTGATATAGGCATAAGCAAGGGGTTTTCTGGAAGTGATTCCAATACCTCAGAAAATAATAAAAAGGATTTAAAATAAAGCTGCATGGAATTTAAAAGGCACAAGAAACTATCAATAGAGTGAACAGACAACATACAGAAAGTCTTCCCAATTATACATCTGAAAGGGCATTAATACTTAGAATATATAAAAATCTCCAAAAAATAAACACTAAAATAGTATCCAATTGATAAATGTGGTCTGGGTGGAACAAGATTTATTGTCTAATACTTTAGTCATAAAGGAAATGCAAATCAAATATTCACTGAGATTCCATACCATCACAATCAGAAAGCAGTAACTAAAAAAATACCAAAATCTGGCAAAGATGTAAAGTAAAAAGGTAACCCTGGCTTCCAGTTGGTGCCAGCCTTGGGCCACTTTGGGCACTAACTCAGTGGACAGTCCCATGGACACCAGAGGACTTTCCATGCTGCAGGCATGCTAGCACACCCAGGATCTTAGGATCACTAGTGAGTTGAACACAACATCTGTTCCAAAACAACCGTGAGTGGCCTATGCCAGCAGCAGGAGCAAGAATGCATGAAACCAAGCCTGACCAGCACCTCAGGTTCGTTCCTATTCAGGCTGGTCTACGTTGCTTTTTAACACAGCAGACAGCCCCAAGGTCTCTGGGAGGAGGTACCACATACAGGTGCTACAACTCACCTAGGAACTTTGTCACACCAGGATTTCAGGGTATCAGAGGAAGCTTGACTGCCAAGAACTCCCAACACACCCAGAATCTCAGGTTCACAGGATCACAGAGAAAGCTGGATTCTGAGGAGTTCTGAAACAACTGGGATTACAGGAAGGACAGGCTCCAATCAGATATACTGAGGGCAGGTAACACTTGTGATAATCAGATGGTAGGAGGAAAGTGTAAGAACAGAAGCAACAGAAAGCACGGTTATTTGGCATCATCAGAACCAAACTCTCCCACCATAGCAAGTTCTGGATACACCATCACACCAGAAAAGCAAGATATGGATCTAAAGTCACTTCTCATGATGATGATGGAGGATTATAAGAAGGAAATAAATAACTCCCTTAAAGAAATACAGGAGAACAAATAAAAGCAGGTGAAAGAGTTGAACAAAACCATCCAGGATCTAAAAATGGAAGTAGAAACAATAAAAAAAAAATCACAAAGGGAGACCACCCTGGAAATAGAAAATCTAGGAAAGAAGTCAAGAGCCATTGATGCAAGCATCACCAACAGAATACAAGAGATAGGGTGGGTTGGGGAACAGGGTGGGGGAAGGGTATAGGGGACTTTGGGGGTAGCATTAGAAATGTAAATGAAGAAAATAATAAAAAAAATAAAAAATAAAAAGAAAGAAGAGAGGATCTCAAGTTCAGAAGATAGCATAGAAAACATTGACATAACAATGAAAGAAAATGCAAAATGATCCTAACTCAAAACATCCAGGAAATCCAGGACACAATGAGAAGACCAAACCTAAGGATAATATGTATAGATGAGAATGAAGATTTTCAACTTAAAGTGCCAGTAAATACCTTCAACAAAATTATAAAAAAAAAAAAAAAAAAAAAACTTTCCCAGCCTAAAGAAAGAGATACCAATGAATATACAATAAGCCTACAGAACTCCAAAAAAACTGGACCAAAAAAGAAATTCCTCCCAACACATAATAATCAGAACAACAAAGGCATAAAACAAAGAAGGAATATTAAAAGCAGTAAGGGAAAAAGATCAAGTAACATATAAAGGCAGACCTATGAGAATTACACATGACTTCTCTCCAGAGACTATGACAGCCAGAGATCCTGGGCAGATGTCATAAAGACCCTAAGAAAACACAAATGACTGCCCAGGCTACTATTCCCAGAGAAACTCTCAATTATCATAGATGGAGAAACCAAGATATTCCATGACAAAAACCAAATTTACACAATATCTTTCCACAAATCCAGCCCTTCAAAGGATAATAAAGGGAAAACTTCAACACAAAGAGGGAAACTAAGCTCGAGAAAAAGCAGGAAAGTAATCTTTCAACAAACCTAAAGAAGACAGACACATGAACAGAATTCCAACTCTTGCAAAAAACAAAACAAAATAACAGGAAGCAACAATGACTTTTCCTTAATATCTATTAATATCAATGGACTCAATTCCCCAATAAAAAGACATAGTCTAACAAACTGGTTATGTAAACAGGACCCAACTTTTTGCTGCATACAGGAACCCACCTCAGGGAAAAAGACAGATACTACCTTGGAATAAAAGGCTGGAAAACAAATTTCTAAGCAAATGGTCTGAAAAAACAAGCTAGAGCAGCCATTCTAATATCAAATAATATCAACTCTCAACCTAAAGTTCTTTAAAAAGATGGGGAGGGGCACTTCTTACTCATCAAAGGTAAAATTTACCAAGATAACCTCTTAATTCTGAACATCTATGCTCCAAATGCAAGGACATCCACATTCATTCAAGAAACTTTGCTAAAATTCAAAACACACATTAAACAACACACAATAATATTGGGGGACTTCAATACCCCACTCTTATCAATGGCCAGATCATGGAAATAATGAAAGAAATTAAAGACTTTTTAGAGATTAATGAAAATGAAGCCATAAGATACCCAAACATATGGGGCACAATGAAAGCAGTCCTAAGAGGAAAACTTATAGCTCTGAGTACGCCCAAAAGAAGCTAGAGTGAGCATACAATAGCAGCTTGAGAACACACCTGAAAGCTGGAGAGCAAAAAGATGCAAATTCACCAAAGAGGAGTAGAAAGCAGGAAATAATCAAACTCAGGGCTGAAATCAACCCAGTAGAAACTAAAAAAAGAACTATAGAAAGGATCAACCAAACCAGGAGCTGTTTTTTTGTTTGTTTGTTTTTTTGTTTGTTTGTTTGGTTTTTTTTTTTTTTTTTTTTTTTAGAAAATCAACACTATAGATAAACCCCTAGCCAGATTAACTAGAGGACACAGGGACAGTATCCCAATTAACAAAATAAGGAGTGAAAAGGGAGAAATGACAACAGAATCTGAGGAAATCCAAAAAAATCATCAGATCTTACTACAAAAGCCTATACTCAGCAAAACTGGAAAACCTCAATAAAATGGACAAATTTCTAGACAGATAGCAGGTACCAAAGTTAAATCAAGATCAGATTAGTGATCTAAACAGTCCCATATCCCTATAGAAATAGAAACAGTCATTAATAGTCTCCAAACAAACAAACAAACAAGCCCAGGACCAGATGAGCTTAGTGCAGAGTCCTATCAGACCTTCAAAGACCTAATTCCAATTCTCCTCAAATTATTCCACAAAATAGAAACAAAAGGTACTCTATCCAATTCATTCTACGAAGCCACAATAACTCTGATATCTAAACCACACAAAGACCAAACAAAGAAAGACAAATTCAGACCAATTTCCCTTATGTATATCGATGCAAAAATACTCAATAAAATTCTTGAAAACCAAATCCAAGAACACATCAAAACAATCATGATCAAGTAGGCTTCATCCCAGGGATGCAAGCATGGTTCCATATATGGAAATCCATCAAAGTAATCCACTATATAAACAAACTCAAAGACGAAAAACACATGACAATATCCTTAGATGCTGAGAAAGCAATTGAGAAAGTCCAACACCACTTCATGATAAAAGTCTTGGAAAGATCAGGAATTCAAGGCCCATAACTAAACATAATAAAAGTAATATACAGCAAACTAGTAGTCAACATCAAACTAAATGATGAGAAACTTGAAGCAATCCCACTAAAATCAGGGACTAAACAAGGCTACCCACTTTCTCCCTAACTATTCAATATAGTACTTGAAGTCCTAGCCAGAGCAATTAGACAACAAAAGGAGATCAAAGGAAAATAAATTGGAAAGAAAGAAGTCAAAAATATCACTACTTACAGATGATATGATAGTATATATAAGTGATCCCGAAAATTCCACCAGAAAACTACTAACCTGATAAAGGACTTCAGTGAAGTAGCTGGATATAAAATTAAATCAAACAAATCAGTGTCCTTTCTCTACACAAAGGACCAAGAGGCTGAGAAAGAAATTAGGGAAATAACACCCTTCAAAGTAGCCACAAATAATATAAAATACCTTGGTGTGATCCTAACTACCGAAGTGAAAGATCTGTATGATAAGAATTTCAAGTCTTTTAAGAAAGTAATCAAGGATCTTAGAAGATGGAAGATCTCCCATGCTCATGGATTGGCAGGATTAATATAGTAAAAATGGTTATCTTGCTGACAGCAATCTACAGATTCAATGCAATCCCTATCAAAATTCCAACTCAATTCTTCACAGTTAGAAAGAGCAGTTTGCAAATTTATCTGGAATCACAAAAATCCTAGGATAGCAAAAACTATACTCAACAATAAAAGAACCTCTGGTGGAATCACTATGTCTGACTTTAAGCTGTACTACAAAGAAATTGTGATAAAAACTGCATGGTACTGGTACAGTGACAGACAGGTATATCAATGGAACAGAATTGAACACCCAGAAATGAATCCACACACCTATGTTCACTTGATCTTTGACAAAGGAGCCAAAACCATCCAGTGGAAAGAAAACAGTATCTCCAACAAATGGTGCTGGCTCAACTGGCATTTAGCATGTAGAAGAATTCAAATTGATCCATAATCTATTCTCATCTCCTTGTACAAAGCTCAAATCTAAGTGGATCAAAGAACTCCACATAAAACCAGAGACACTGAAACTTATAGAGGAGAAAGTGTGGAAAAGCCTAGAAGATATGGACACAGAACACCAATGGCTAATGCTGTTTAACTTAAGCTTCTGTAAGGCAAAAGACATTGTCAATAGGACCAAAAGGCAACCAACAGATTGGGAAATGATCTTTACCAATCCTATATCTGATAGGTGGCTTATATCCAATATATATAAAGAACTCAAGAAGCTATACTCCAAAAAACCAAATAACCCTATTAAAAATGGGATACAAAGCTAAACAAAGAATTCTCAACTGAAGAATACTGAATAGCTGAAAAGCACCTGAAAAAATGTTCAACATCCTTAATCATTAGGGAAATGCAAATCAAAACAGCCCTGAGATTCCACCTCAGATCAGTCAGAATTGCTAAGATTAAAAACTCACGTGACAGCAGATGCTGGCAAGGATGTGGAGAAAGAGGAACACTCCTCCATTCCTGGCGGGACTGCAAGCTGGTATAACCACTCTGGAAATCAGTTGTCGGTTCCTCGGAATATTAGACATAGTTCTATGAGAAGATTGAGCAATACCACTCCTGGGCATATAGGCAGAAGATGTTCCAACTTGTAATAAGGACACATGTTCCACTATGTTCATAGCAGCTTATTTATAATAGCCAGAAGCTAGAAACAATACAGATGTCCCTCAACAGAGGAATGGATACAGAAAATGTGGTACGTTTATACAATGGAGTACTACTCAGCTATTAAAAACAATGAATCTATGAAATTTGTAGACAAATTAATGGATCTGGAGGATATCATCTTGAGTGAGGTACCAAATAATAAAAGAACACACATGATATGCACTCACTGATATGTGGATTAACCCAGAAGCTCAGAATCCTTCTTAGAATAGGGAACAAAATACCCATGGAAGGAGTTACAGAGACAAAGTTCAGTACAGAGACTGAAGGAATCATCACCCAGAGACTGCCCCATTTGGGGATCCACCCCATCAACAACCATCGAACCCAGACACTATGGCGGATGCCATCAAAAGCCTGCTGACAGGAGGAGCCTGATATAGCTGTCACCTGAGGGCCTCTCCCAGTGCCTCACAAATGCAGTAGTGGATGCTCAAAGTCATCCATTGGACAGAGCACAAGGTACCAATGAAGGAGCTAGAGAAAATAAACAAGGAACTGAAGGGGTCTGAAGCCCCATAGGAGAAACATCAATATGAACTAACCAGTACCCCCAGAGCTCCTTGGAACTAAACCACTAATCAAAGAAATCGCATGGTGGAACTTCTTGTTCTAGCAGTATATGTAGCAGAGAATGGCCTAGTTACTCATCAATGGGAGGAGAAGCGCTGGGTCCTGTGAAGGTTTTATGCCCAAGTATAGTGAGAATGCCAGGACTGGGAATAGGAGTGGGTGGGTTGGGGAACAAGGGGAGTGGATAGGGGATTTTCTGAGGGGAAACTAGGAAAGGAGATAACATTTGAAATGTAAATAAAGAAAATATCTAATTAAAAAAATAAAATGGGAGCCAGGCGTGGTGGCACATGCCTTTAATCCCATTACTCGGGAGACAGAGGCAGGGAGATTTCTGAGTTCGAGGCCAGCCTGGTCTACAAAGTGAGTTCCAGGACAGCCAGGGCTACTCAGAGAAACCCTGTCTCAAAAAACCAAAATAAATAATAAATAAATAAATAAATAAATAAATAAATAAATAAATAAATAAATAAAATGGAAAACAAAACAGAAGAAAAGAACAACAACAAAAACAAAAACAGACCTATTAGAAAGAAAAAAAAAAAGGTAACCCTGATACATTATGAGTGGGAATATAAAGTAGGTCAGCACTACAGATACCTATAGGCTAGTTACTCGAAGAGCTAAAATAGATGGATGGATGGATGGATGGATGGATGGATGGATGGATGGATGGATGATAGAGATAGATGATTAGATAGATAGATAGACAGATAGATAGATAGATAGATAGATAGATAGATAGATAGATAGATAGATAGATAGATAGATAGATCTACCACATGATTGAGTAATACTACTACTGAGAATATCCCCAAAGGAATTTAAATCAATATAGCATAAAGATACCTGTACATTTTGTTTACTACAGCACTTTTCATGATGTTGAAACCAAGCATGGATGTCCATCTTTAGATGAAAGGATAATAATTGTACCCACAATAGTCTTTCACTCATCAGTAGAGAATTAAATTCAGTCTTCTGCTGAAAAACAGATGAAACAAGATCATAATATTAAGAAAATTAAGCCAAAATTAGATACTGTGTTTTCTCTCATCAGTGTAATAAAATTTGTAGATTATGTGTACATATAGCATGTCCAGGACAAGCCGTGGGTAAGGATAATGCCCTCAGGATGGGTAATTTGAGTGCAGTGGAAGAAACAACTTGAAGCCAGTGATGGGTTGCAAGCTGACAGCTCTGTAGTCTGCCTGAGATGTCTCTGTAGACAGCTCTCTTCTCCAAACAGTTTTTTGCTGGAGACAGCTCTTTTCTCAAGATAGCTCTCTGTTTGAGACAGAGCTCTGCTCAAGATAGATCTCTAGATAGTTCTTGAATTTTCCAACTAAAATCCAAAAATTTACTAGAAAAAAATTTCTAAAACAGATGTAATAATTCTCTAGATAATTCTTGGATTTTCTGACCAAAGTCAGAAAATCTGGTAGAAAACTTCTAAAAGAGCTATGTTAGCTATCCAAGTAGCTCTCTCTTGCAGACTTAAACCCAGTCTTTAATTATAATACATGGGTGCAGGTAGTTAAATGGCCGGAAGTGAGAGAAAGAGAGAGAAAGGGGGAAGGAAGAGGAGGAGGAGAAGGAGGAGAAGGAAGAGAGGGGGAGAGAAGGGGGGAGGAGGAGGAGAAGGAGGAGGAGAAGGAAGAGAGAGGGGGGAGAGAGAGACAGAAAGGGGGTGCAGCAAGAAGGAGAGAGAGATGTGAAAAGGGATATGTCCAGGAATGAAGAGGAAAGGAAGAGCGACAAGGGAACATGATGAAGAAACTATGAGCAACGTACAACGCCACATGCACACAAAAAATGTCATGAGAAACACTATTATTATCCTGATTTTAAAAATCAATAAAACAAGGAGGGAGAGGGGAAAGGAGGGCAGAATCAGGTGTGGGAGGAGAAAGGGAGAAGTACAGAGGGTCAGGAAATTGAACAGAGGTGTATAGCAGTGGGGGGTGGAGAACAGTGGGTAGCCATTAGAAAGTCCCAGATGCCAGGAACACAAGAGTTTCCTAGGACCTAACAGGACTGACATTAGAAGAAATACCCAACAAAAGGGAGAGAGAACCTTCTGTAGAGACCAAATCCAGTGGATAGACGTGGCCCCAGGATGAGGGATGGGGCCACCACCCATCTTAAAAATATTAATCCAGAATTGCTCCTGTCAAAAGGAAATTCAGGGACAAAGAATGGAGCAGAAACTTAAGCAAAGGCCATCCTGAGAAAGCCCCATCTAGGGATCCATCACATCTGCAGATACAAAACCCAGACTCTATTGTTAATGCCATGAAGTGCTTGCTGACAGAAGCCTGGTATAGCTGTCCCCTAAGATGCTGTGCCAGAGCCTGACCAATTCAGATGCAAATGAACATAGCCAACCATCACACTAAATGTGGGGACCTCGATGGAGGAGTTAAGGGAATGACTGAAGGAGCTGAAGGGGTTAGCAACCCCACAGGAAAAACAACAATATCACCCAAACAGATCCCCTAAAGCTCTCAGGGACTAAACCACCAACCAAAGAGTAAACATGCAGGGACCCATGGCTCTAGCTGCATATGTAGCAGAATACCTTATCTGGAATCAAAGGGAGAGGATCCCCCTTATTCCTGTGGAGACAGTGTAGGGGACTACTAAGGCATTGAGGCAAGAGGGAGTAGGTGGGTGGAGGAGCACCCATCTAGAAGCAGGAGGGACAGGGGAAGGGATAGGGGAGTTAATTGGGAAGGGGCATAACATTTGAAATGTAAATAAATAACCAATAAAATAAAAAATTAAAAAAGAAAAAAAAAGAAAAAAAAAAACCAATGTGTGTGTGTGTGTGTGTGTGTGTGTGTGTGTGTGTGTGTGTGTGTATTTTCTCCAATTTCTCCCATCAGTATTCTGTAAATTCAGCAGGTTAAGTCCTAACTATGCTAGACTTGCCCTAGTCCTTGTAATTATGCTGTAGAATATTGCTTAGTTCCACAATCTTCCACTTCCTTTAGCCCCAGAATACTATGACACTAAATACTCTTGAACATAATTGGGGAAAGATGCATCACTAGGGTGAAAGGCACTCTGTTATATTTTCTATGACAATTCCAAAGTCTGGAACATTCCAGAGTAATAATGGAAAAAGAAACAAGTCCTGATGTAGGTGCCTTGGAAGCATCTCAAGCCTGGAGTGAGCTCCTCCCATGCTCATGACTCTTGGAACTTGAAAGTGAAGACAATTTACCTACCTATGGTAGGTAGATGCTGTCCTAGGGAAACTGGGAAACATTGCCACAGAACAATGGTTAAGCCTGAAGTGAGGCAGTGGCTATAGTGGTCTCAGCAGCAGTGAGCTACCGGGAGTGGTTCATCCTTAACACATTGACATGACTCAGAAGACTAGGTTCAAGTATCAAGCAACAAGGCCTCTCTTAGATTTTACCTAAGAACTTTAAGAGCAGAAAAATGGTGGAAGGTGCCCTCACACCCCAGTGAAGGCCAGTCTAGCCACTTCCAGGTTCTTTGCAGTCTTGCTGCCCTCTATCACGTTCTGAGACTATGAGAGCCAACAATGCTCTGGCTAACTTTGTATTTTCATTGTACTTCGGGGCTTATCATTTGAAACGTGAAAGTACTTTCAGAAATGACAAAGCACCTTCCAAATATAACCTGTGATCAGAAATAGTTACTCTCACTGCTCCCATTTCTGCCATGGAAAAGTTAGTCTTGAAGTGCCCGCAGAATCATTCCTTATGAAAAGGGCACTCGACACCGCTCCGCTCCAGCGCACGGCACCCACCCAGGTTTCCAGCTCTCCCAGCGATCTCCGGACCACTGGTAAGAGGAACACACATCTGTTCCAGTCCAAACTCATGGGACTTGAGTCAGCAGCGGGAGATAGACAGGCGGAGGGCAGAGAGCGGACCCCTTCCCTTCCGGCCCACACCACTCAGCTCCAGAGCAGGGCGCAAGGCCGGGGTACGGCGCACCCACCTAGGTTTCCAGCTCTCCCAGCGATCTCCGGACCACTGCGCAGGGCGCAAGGCCTGGGTACCGCGCACCCACCCAGGTTTCCAGTGGGACTCTCCTAACAATCTAAGGACCACTGGTGAGCAGCTGAACTCAGCATCTGTTCCAGCCCAATCGCAAGCGACCTGAGACAACAGCAGGAGATTGAGAAAGGCCCAGGACAAGACAGATGCTCCCTTCTGGTCTGCACCAACAACAGGTCTCCTTGGCAGGGATGGCAGGAGGTAAGCACAAGAACAGAAGCAACAGAATCCAAGGGTACTTGGCATCACCAGATCCAAACTCACCCACGCCATCAAGTCCTAGATACAACAGCACACCAGAAAAACAGGACATGGATATAAAATCACTCGTCATGATGATGATGGAAGACTCTAAGAAGGAAATACAGGAACAGATAAATACAAACACAGATAAACAACTAGAAGCATATAAAGAGGAAATACATAGAGAGTTACAAGAAAACAATGCCAAACAGGTGGTGGAATGGAACAAAAACATCCAGGACCTAAAAATGGAAGTAGAAACAATTAAGAAAAACCAAAAGGAGATAACCCTGGAGATAGAAACCATAGGAAAAAAATCAGGAACCATAGATATGAGCATCAGCAACAGAATGCAAGAGATGGAAGAGAGAATCTCAGGCACAGAAGATTCTATAGGGAGCATAGACAAGACAAT